>JAQFXL010000660.1:0-18039 GCA_034693445.1 Edwardzetes edwardsi
TTTGAGTGAATTTTGAGTTAGTTTTCTCTGAATTTTGTTTCACAGTTTTGTGAAATCTATTGTTCGTTATAACGGAGAAGTTTTAGTTCAGTTCTCTATTAGAGTGGTTAAAACATAGCGTTCGTTATAAAGGGTTTGTTCGTTATAAATGAAAGTTCGTTATATAGGGTGTTCGTTATAATGGCACTCGACTGTACAGATTCTTGACTCAAATATTTTTTTGGACGGATTATATTTCGTTTAAAATTTATAACTTTTGTCAACATTAAAGACTAGCTTTTGAATCAAAAATGATGTTGCACCTATTTCTATTGAAAAACAGCTCAGTGATTTGCGAGGGCACAATCTGATGACCTATCAAAATTATCTGATTATTTTTGCTCCAACGGTTAGAATTGAAGGCTTTCATAATACAATCCTTTGGTGAAAGAAAATCTTTATGCCACCCAACCTAACCTAACCTAACCTAATCATTATGCAAGGTGATAGACAATGACGAATTTGAATGCGAATATGTATTAATCATTTAATTTCCTGCTTTGATTCAATTGATTTCAGACTTATTTTATTTTTGATATCAAATCAGTGCTTCAAATGAACTCTCAAATCAAGTTCAAGGACTCAAACTAATAGACATTTATATGGAAAGACTTTTCTTTTGGATTTAAAACTTGTCAGACAAACCAAATGGAGGAAGTTTTCCATAGATTGCTTCAGCTTATCTTAGCCTGCAAGATTTGACGAGTTTATTCCAAGTTCATCACTCTACGGACACCTGTCCAGGTCCTGCAGTGCCACTGAAACATCGATTATATCGATAAATCGAAAACAATTGACTCGTTTGGCGCTCAAAGCAAAAGAGCGCACAAAAGATATGCAACAAAAAGCAGTCAAACAAAACATTGAACTAAAAACTGAATCATAATTTGAGTGATTCATCGCATCTCTTGTCCTTCACTTCAACGCTAATTGTCTCACATTTTACTGAATTTTTGCTCATTTCTAACAAAAGTAAAAACAATTTATCACTTATTTCTATCTAAACCTCGAAATATAATTCAGTCGACGAATCCTTTCAAACGTTTCGACACTTATTTCGTTACTAAACAAGTTTTTCGTCAAATTTTAATTACAATTATTTATATCTTTTGAATAAAACTTTTCATCTTTTTTAGAGGATTTCTAGTATTTTTGTGCAAATTTTGGTCAAAAAATGGAAGAAATAATTGAAAGTAAGTTATTAATCAATTTTTAAATGAATTAAAGATCGAAACAGAGGCGCGCAAAGAGGCATTGGGGGTTGGAGGGGGGTTAGTGTACTTTCATTTAAATTTTAAATCCTTTTTAAATCAATGCATACTTTTGTTTATATTTATTCATAATTTGTGTCAATTTCTCGAATTTTCTTTAATAAGACGTTTGTTTAAGAAATGTAATAAAAATCAATATTTAAGATATAATTACATATTAATAGTTATATGATCTTAGAGTCGATTGCAATCAAAAACTATTGTTTTAATTAATTATTTGTTACGATATTATCGCAATGAGTCAACAACACAGACAATGGGTTGCCATTGCAATTGCCAAGAGCAGATGCTGTAGAGTAAACTTTAAATGCTTTTTTGGTTACATATATAATGATTATTTAAAAAGTGGTTTTCACTGAAATATACTCTAAAAGTATTTAAACCTCAGATATGTGCAGACATTCATTAAACTATTGATTAGTTATGACATCAATCGCTCAATAATTTATGAATTGAAGAACTTTTATAACGAGAGAAATGCTCTTATTTTGTGATAAAATTTTTGTTCTGATATTTCAAATGAATGCTAAGAACTTATTAGATTGTATTCGAGTCCATTTGTCGAATAATACCCCGAATACCCGAATAGTTATCAGATTAATGATTGAAATAACGATTAAACGAATCAATATTTTATGCGATTTAATGACATTTTATTCTTAATTCACAATAAAAGTCACTGTTTTTCAGATTTTATTATTCAATGAAAGCCATAAATAAACGACAATAGCTTTTGAAAATTTAATGACCCAGGTTTTCATACAAGTGAATTGAGTTGAGTTTCAATCAATACATTGTATATCAATTTTTTGGGGAATGCCATTAAAAGAGTGGCCACAGAGAGAAGTATAATATGAGACACTCTCTATTTGATTGAAAACAGTTATACCAAACGTTTATTGCAATCAAATGAAAAGATAGCGAAATACAGGATATGAATGAAGGGTTCGTTTAACCTGTTTTGCGATCGATTTTGTCGACTCGTTTTAAGTGCATTTGAATATTAAATCCATTGAATGCAGTCCTCAGAGGCTTAGGTTCTATAAAAAACAAAATCCTTCATAAATAGCACCCACTTCTGACCACCAAATCTAGTCATGTAATGGTTGTATTGGATTCGTTCGGTTCAGTGGGCGGATCGCAGCACTGGAACTGTTGATAAACTTCTTTGACGGGTCGTTAACCCTATGAGACGGGCTTTCATATAATGTTATCGATTTTCAGTATAAGAGTCAGACACTTGTGTTTTGTTCATTTGATTGCAGTCTTTGATTGAAAGCACAGCTCTTTTAAACCTAAGCGTTAATAATGACGATCGCATTATTCGATGGTATCATTGCTTTAATATTTTGATTGATTTTTAACATTTGTCTCACTCTTAGACGCCCTCTCGAGTCCCACTCAATCAAAAGGAGGCCTGAAGTATGAGTTGGTTTTGGAGAAACCGTCAAACGATACGCCGCCGAAAATCAGTCGACCCCTGGAGACACCCAAACAGTTGTCGGCTGAAGATATTGAGAACAAACTGAAAGAAGCGGAAGAGCGCCGCAAATCGATTGAGGCCCAGAAGATCAGTCTCGCAAAGGAAGACATCTCGAAAATCTCAGAAATAAAAGAAAAACTTCAGGGAATTGAAGAACAAAAAATTGAATCCACGCGACAGATATTGGAGAAAAAGATGGAGGCCTTCAAAGAAAACCGCGAGACTCACATCAAAGCCATTCAGGAGAAACAGAAGGAACACGTAAGATGACAACCCTTAGTCCATTATATTTATAGTCCTTCGCTCCTTATTTATATCCCTTCCTTTCAAATGTGAGATCAAATGATTTAATAATTGAATATTAGTTCAAACGTTTTGATTAATTAATGAATTAAAGGTAACCCGAGTTGAGGCCAAACGAAGGCTCTCTAATGAAAACGTTTTGCCCGCAAAGGATAAGTTGAAAACTATTAAACAGCGAATGGCGTCGGCCGCTGAATCTCGTGATGCAAAAATAGCTGCTCTTCAGGAACGGCTTCGCGACCACGTATTAGCTCCGGACTAATCTTTTTCCGGATTACAGTTCCTCTTCTCATTTGATCGAAATAGTTATTAATAGTCTATAATTGCATTTAATTCACAATTAAATGACTGAAAAGCACTTCATATTCACTCTTTAGCTTAAAAATTGCTATAATTTAACAAATTTTCAAACAATTAATGGGTAATAATTGAGTAATACTTTCAAGTTTTTCTCACTTCTGGCAAATTTTTTGAGCAAAACTTTGTGCCAATAATTCTCAAATCGACACTAATTTTCTTTAAAAATATACTTATTTTGACTGAATTTTTCTGAATTTGACTAATAAGCTTGGGCATATTTTAATACTCTTGTATGAGACCGCTTTCAAATGTCTTGGTTTTTTTATCAAACTTAACCTTGAAACAAATGTTTCGGTCTTTCATTAGTTGTGAATTGATTTTCATATTCATAAATAATAGGTTTTGCCTTATATTCAGAAACTTATAGCGAATGAGAATTTTATAGGAATTCGGAACCGTTTAGTCATTTGTTGTGTTTTTAATTTGATTTGTGAAATACCGCTACTGTTATAGGACAGGCATGTGGATGATGTGAGGAAACAGATGGAGGACTCGCATCAGACCAATGATTCGCTTAAAATCAAATTAGAGTCTAAACTGAAAAATGCTCAGAAAAATAGAGAATTGATTGTAAAAGAGATTCAGGAGAAACAAAAAGAGCACGTGAGTCAATAGATCCCTTTCCTTATATTTTATGATAACCGTCCAAATTATTAACAAAATTTAGACTAAATTTCTATTAAATGAATTCTAACTAAGAGTCTGTTGTTTGAAATTCCGTCTAAAAACCATTAAAACTAAAAACCAATTTTAACAACAATTAGAAACAACACATTAATCGAGTTCACGCCAGCCATAGGGAAGGCCTATTGGCCAAAGAGAACTGTTGCTGTTCTCGAAACCAATTGAGCGAAAGACTCGCAAACGCTAATCAAAAACGAAACCTATTTTTGAAACTACGTTCGGATCGTTTGAAACTTAATGTATGAAAATGTTTTAATTTTGAATCTAACCCTCGGATCAATTGGTGAACGTTTGTACCTTTTCTTGTCACTTATAAAGTGATTGTGTTATAAGTCATCGGCTCAGAGAGAGGATGACGTTATAAGTGATTTACTACTACTATATGTCAACCGGGACAAATGGTTGAAAAGGCACTCGATCACTTATAACATTGATGACTTTATATGTCGCAACTCAAATAACTACCGGTGTTTTGGATAAGCAATTAACTGCTCATTAATTGATTTTTTGTGCGGAGTATTGAATGCAAGGTTTCAACGATTGGGGAAATTAATACACATTTTAGTATAGTTTGACTAATATTTGATTAATACCTCTCTTAACCCCTTCTCTTAAGAGAATACATACTGTTTTCAAAGTTATTTGTTTTCCATTATCTAATCATTTGATTTTGAATTGAAGGGCGAGAAAGTGGCGGAAGTGGTTAAACGCAAGTCTGAAGTGATCCCCACTTCTGAAGACTTATCCGAATAACTGGATCTTTATTTGCAAACTTCGAATATTTACTCAATTCTATTAATATTCAGAATTTTATCGTTTTTGTGATAATTACTAATAATTTTAGAAATAATCCGTAAATTTTTGCTTCAATTCATTTATATATCATTTTTACGATAATTCAAAATTATTACTCAATTTTTAAAACGTTTTTCCAATATTTGTGTCACATTTAATGCTATTATTTGTAATCAATTTCTATGTTTTGATTTCATTTTAAAATAAAAGTTCACTCAAATCGAAACAATTTGTTTAAATTAAAGCTCAGAATAAGTTTGATATCAAATGTAAACTAAGCGCTCAATCGATTCAATTGGCAAACAGTTTGAGCTCCGATTCGTTTAAAAGTTGAGAGAAGTTTAACCACTTGTTGTTCATCTCATTTACATATCATGTGTTCCCCACAGCAGTCATTTGTGGAAAAAATTTTGCCTTTCAGTTCAAATTGCATTCTGTGCTCTAAAGTTCATACAATTGAAAACACAATACTGTTTCAAAATTTGCCGAAATTTAATACCTTTTGAAAAAAGTTTTGATTCTCTACTAATCGAAAGCATATCATAAGGCAGTCAAAAATGGACGCATATCTCATCCTCAAAGACGGTCCAACTTTCAAAGGCCTGCACTTCGGATTTGAGGGATGTGTGGCCGGAGAAGTTGGTTAGAATCAGAGAATTTTAATCAAGTATTCTTTATCGACTAATTTATTTGTTTGCAGTCTTTCAGACAGGAATGGTTGGATATCCTGAGTCTTTGACAGACCCTTCATATCACAAACAGATTTTAGTGCTGACCTATCCTTTGATCGGAAATTATGGTATTCCCAGTCAGAAAGAAACGGACGAATTTGGTCTCCAAAAATGGTTTGAATCGCATAAGATTTGGCCGATTGGACTGATTGTCGGCGAATTGTCCGCAAAATACAGTCATTGGAACGCAAAACAATCGTTAAACCAATATCTGTGCGACTTTAATGTTCCTGGAATTCAATGTATAGACACCCGGGAACTGACTAAATATCTGCGAAATAAAGGCAGTTGTTTAGGAAAAGTTGAAATTCGGAGCCTTGAGATCGAGAGGCCATTCGTTGACCCGAATCTTAATAATTTAGTCGAAGAAGTCTCCACTAAAATCTCCCGCGTTTATAATGAAAAGGGATTTCCGCGCATTTTAGTGGTTGACTGCGGCGTCAAAAACAATCAAATTAGATGTTTGGCCAGAAGGGGAGCTCGCATTCAAGTAGTTCCCTGGGACTATCCTTTTTCAAAGCAGATGAAGACATTCGATGCGATTTTTCTGAGCAATGGACCGGGAGATCCGTCCAAATGTAGAAAAACAATTGAGAACATTAAGAGTATAATCGAAAGTAAGGATAACTATTGTCCCATATTTGGCATATGTTTAGGCCATCAGTTATTGTCATTGGCTGCGGGCGCCTCCACTTATAAGATGGAATATGGAAACCGAGGGCACAACCAACCGGCCCGCTTTCTCGATACTGTCAACTGTTGTATTACAACACAAAATCACGGCTTTGCAGTCGATGTCAAGTCTTTGAATGAGAAAAACAAGGAATGGATTTCTTTATTCACAAACGCAAACGATAACAGTAATGAAGGGATCACTCACTTGACTAAACCCTATTTCAGTGTCCAGTTTCATCCGGAACATATGGCCGGACCTGAAGACATGGAATTTCTTTTCGATGTATTTTTGGATACAATAACTTCTCATTTGGAGGGAAACAAAGATATCGAATCTGTAATCGAAAAGATTGAAAGGATCGGAAATTTTGCGACCGATATTCCGCATCCAATCAGCAAATCCTTAATCAAAAAACCGCATAAAATTCTAATTCTGGGTTCAGGAGGTCTTTCCATAGGACAGGCCGGAGAATTCGATTATTCGGGCTCTCAGGCAATAAAAGCATTGAAGGAAGAAAAGATCCAAACGGTTCTCATAAATCCAAACATCGCAACAGTTCAGACAACTCCCGGTTTGGCCGATAAGGTCTACTTTTTACCCATAACTCACGATTACGTATCAGAAGTTATAAGATGTGAGCGACCGGACGGAATATTTCTCATGTTTGGGGGACAGACAGCATTAAACTGCGGCATCGAATTGGAAAGGAGTGGAGTTTTGGCTGAATATAATGTCGAAGTATTGGGAACGCCTATCAGTTCCATCATAGATTCAGAGGACAGGGAAAAGTTTGCTAAAAAAGTTACTGAAGTGGGCGGCGAAGTGGCCCCGGGTTGGGCCGCATATTCTGTGGAAGAGGCCCTCATATTCGCTGAGCAATTAGGTTATCCAATACTTGTCAGGTCTGCATATGCTTTGGGAGGTTTAGGATCTGGTTTTGCCAATACTCCAGAAGAGTTGAAAAAGATTGTCGTCCAGGCATTGGTTCATTCGAATCAAGTGCTTCTCGACAAGAGTTTAAAGGGTTGGAAAGAAGTAGAATATGAAGTGCTTAGAGACGTCTATGACAACTGTATTACAGTCTGCAATATGGAAAATGTCGACCCATTGGGTATTCATACGGGAGAGTCGATTGTTGTGGCCCCGAGTCAGACACTTACTAACAGTGAATACAATAAATTGCGAACAATGGCTATAAAAGTGGTCCGACATCTGGGAGTGATAGGAGAGTGTAATATTCAGTACGCTTTGAATCCAGAGTCAGAATTATTTTACATAATCGAAGTGAACGCAAGACTATCGAGGAGTTCAGCCCTGGCCAGTAAAGCCACCGGTTATCCACTGGCTTATATCGCTGCCAAACTTGCGCTCAATTTTCCACTTTTGGATCTGAAGAATAGTGTGACCGGTTCCACCACTGCTTGCTTCGAGCCTAGTCTCGATTACTGTGTGGTTAAGATTCCACGATGGGATCTGGGCAAATTTACGGGAGTAAGCCATCAGATCGGTAGTTCCATGAAAAGTGTCGGAGAGATTATGGTTCGTCTCATTTGTTTAAACACTTTTAAAATTCTTTGTCTGTTTAGGCGATCGGAAGAACATTCGAAGAGGCCTTTCAGAAGGCCTTACGAATGGTCGACGAAAGTGTTAATGGATTTGATCCTCATTTGAAACAACACAGCAAACAAGAACTCGAGTCTCCGACAGACAAACGAATCTTTGCATTGGCCTCAGCCCTAAACGACAACTGGAGTGTTGAAGAGCTCTATAATTTGACAAAAATCGATCCCTGGTTTCTTCATAAATTCAAAACAATAATTGAAAACTTGAAAGAATTGGAATCTTTTCGTCCGGATCCTAATTTTATCGCTACGGCAACACCCGGTCCCGATATTATACTCAAGTCAAAAAGATTAGGATTTTCTGATAAAATGATCGCTGACTGCATCGGAAGCAGTGAATTAGTGGTCAGAAAGTTGCGCATCGATTACGAAATAAAGCCATTCGTCAAACGAGTGGACACAGTCTCTGCCGAATGGCCCGCAATAACTAATTATCTCTTTTTAACATATAATGGTAGCGGTAATGATATTACAGATCCATCTGAAGGGGTTATGGTATTAGGCAGTGGAGTCTATCGCATCGGATCTTCAGTTGAATTCGACTGCTGTGCCGTTGGATGTGTTCAACAGCTCAGAAAGGTTTGAATGCTTTAACTTATCTCTGAATTATCTAATTTTGAATTCACTATTCATCAGATGAACAAAACAACAATTATGGTTAACTGCAATCCCGAAACTGTGAGCACAGACTACGATATGTGCGACCGATTATACTTCGAGGAAATATCTTTTGAGGTCCTTTTTAGATCCGAAATTTTGATTTGCAATTAATTTTGTCTTTTTTGCCAAAACAGACAGTAATGGAAATCTATAACATCGAAGAACCGGAAGGAATAATCCTGAGTATGGGCGGACAACTGCCCAACAATATTGCAATGGATTTGTTTCGACAAAACGTTAGAATACTGGGAACTTCTCCCGAATCTATCGATAACGCAGAAAATCGATACAAATTTTCCCGACTATTGGACAGCAAAGGAATACATCAACCGATTTGGGAACAGATTAGTGATATCGATAGGGCTAAACAATTTTGTAAGAAAAACGGATATCCATGTATTGTCAGACCATCTTATGTGTTGTCGGGCGCTGCTATGAATGTGGCCAACTCTGACAGGAATTTGGGTAAATTATCTTTATTTCTGTCATAGTTTTCCAAAGAATATCTAAAATTTATCCATTAATTTAGAGAATTATTTGAAAGAAGCGACGGCTGTCTGTAAAGAACATCCGGTCGTAATATCCAAATTCATCACTGAGGCCAAGGAGATAGATGTGGACGCAGTGGCACAGGAGGGAGAACTCATTTGTATTGCTGTCTCTGAACATATCGAGAACGCTGGCGTCCATTCAGGCGATGCAACTCTTGTGACTCCACCTCAAGATCTGACGGATAAAACATTGGCTAATATCAGACAAATATGTGAAGTGATCGGTAAAGAGCTGTTAGTCAACGGTCCCTACAATATGCAAGTGATGGCTAAAGACGATGACTTGAAAGTAATTGAATGCAATCTTCGAATATCGCGATCCTTTCCATTCGTATCAAAGACTCTCGACTGTGATTTGATCGCTTTGGCCACTCGGGTAATAATGGGCGAAAAGGTTGCACCGGTAAATTTAAATGTGAAGGAGACTCGAATCGGTCACCACTCCTCGAAGCGGGTCGGAGTCAAAGTGCCTCAGTTTTCATTTTCTCGACTCATGGGCGCGGATGTGACGCTTGGCGTTGAGATGGCCAGCACTGGAGAGGTGGCCTGTTTTGGCGAAAACAGATATGAAGCGTATCTGAAAGCAATGCTGAGCACAGGTTTCCGTTTACCTAAAAAAAGAATCGCTTTGTTGTCAATCGGAACCCATAAACACAAAACAGAATTACTTCCGAGTATTAGAACTCTCTCTCAAATGAAGTATCGATTGTACGCCAGTTTAGGGACCGCCGACTTCTACAATGAAAAAGGCATTGAAGTGGAAGCGGTTGAGTGGCCTTTCCTTGAAGATGAAGAAAAAATTAAACTCAATGATATCGCACACTATTTCTCGACTAAAGAGTTTGATTTAGTCATCAATTTGCCGATGAGAAGCACTGGTGCCCGAAGAGTCTCAACTCAAGGCTATCGATATCGTAGATTTGCTGTCGATTATGCCATTCCTCTTATATCAGATGTTAAATGCGCTAAACTGCTGGTCGAGGCTTTAAAACTGATAGAAGGGATGCCTCCCGTCAAGACCCATATCGATTGTCTCACATCCAATAGAATCGTTCGAATGCCGGGATTGATAGACGTGCATGTTCATATCAGACAACCTGGCGATGAACATAAAGAGGACTTCACTTCTGGCACCGAAGCGGCACTGGGAGGCGGTATTACTTTGATTGGAGTCGTAAGTATTTCTTATAACAAATTAGTTTCAATTTGAAAATAAACAGAATATTTACGAAACTTATACTCAAAACAGATGCCGAACACAAAGCCTTCGATCACTAACTTAGAAAACTATACATTGGTGTCGAAATTGGCGGCCGCCGGAGCTAAATGTGATTACGCACTTTTCTTGGCCGCCACGGCTAACAACGCAGAAGAAGTGGCCACAATCGCTAAAACCACAAACGCTAAAAGTCGAGTAATGGGTCTTAAGATGTATCTGAATAACACTTTCGGAGACCTCTGTTTACCGAATATGACTGATTGGATAAAACACATCGAGAAATGGCCCAAAAATGTTCCGATTTGTGTTCACGCGGAACGACAAACAATGGCTGCCATTATATCTTTAGCCTATCTGTACGATCGACAGATCCACATCTGTCACGTGGCGCGAGAAGAAGAGATTCTTATCATAAAAGCTGCGAAAGAGAAAGGAGTGAAAGTTACCTGTGAAGTGGCGCCGCACCACCTCTTCCTGTCGGAACAAGACGTCGATTCTATTGGTAAAAAAAGAAGTGCTGTTAAACCAAATCTGGTATCACTCAGAGATCAGAAGGCTCTATGGGATAACATGGATGTAATCGATGTCTTCGCCTCAGACCACGCACCACATCTCAAGTCAGAGAAAGATGGACTTAACTCTCCTCCAGGTTTTCCCGGTTTGGAAACCTCTTTACCACTTTTGTTAACTGCTGTCAAAGAGGGAAGACTTTCAATAAATGATTTGTTGAAAAGAATGTATTGGAATCCAAAACAAATCTTCAATATTCCCGATCAGAGCGATACTTATATAGAAGTCGATTTAGACGAACAGTGGGTCATTCCTGAGGCCATGCCTTTCTCCAAAGCCAATTGGACTCCTTTTGCCGGCAGATCAGTGACTGGAAGAGTTCGGAGAGTTGTTTTGCGCAATGAAGTAGTTTTTGTCGACACAAAAGTATTGGTTTCTCCCGGTTTCGGGCAAAACATTTTCAAAATTTCGGCCCAAAATTCAGCTGAAAATGCATTGGATTTAGATCTGATTGAAGACAATGGAAGTGAAAAACGAAAGATAGAGACAGAAATATATTCAGAAATGTTTAAAGAGCTCGGAATACCGGACCAAATTAAAAACAAACAGCCCCTTTCAGTTTCACTAAGTGGCTCGCCCTCAGCTGCGGCTAAAGTGGTTCCGATGGCATCTCCAGCATTATTCACTGATCACAAACTCTGTCGTCATGTGCTATCTGTGGAAGAATTCAGTCGGGAACAGTTACACGAGTTATTCAACTTAGCGCACAGATTGAGAGTATGTGTGGCCAACGATAAGCCGTTGGAAAAGTTGGATAAACTCAAAATTCCCATCGAAAACATTCTTAAGGGAAAAATAATGGCTTCAATTTTCTATGAGGTCAGCACAAGAACGAGCTGCTCCTTTGCGGCTGCGATGCAAAGATTGGGCGGTTCTGTCATATATCTGACCGATGAGTTCTCTTCTGTAAAAAAAGGCGAATCACTGGAGGATTCTGTTTGTGTTATGGCTAACTATAGCGATGTTGTAGTTCTTAGACATCCACAAAAGGGAGCCATCGCTCGAGTGGCTCATAAGTGCACTAAACCAGTGATTAATGCTGGCGATGGAGTGGGAGAACATCCGACACAAGCTTTGCTAGACGCTTTTACAATCAGAGAAGAAATCGGAACAATTAATAATTTAGTGGTTTGTAATTTAGTCTCATTTTCTTATTATTGATTCGATGACACCTTTTCATTGATTTCAGATCACATTAGTAGGAGATCTGGCGAATGGCCGCACTGTTCACTCATTGGCCCGTTTGTTGGGTTACTACACATTGACTTTACTTCAATTAGTGTCTCCGGACTCACTCCGAATGCCTGAAGAAGTCAAGACTTATTTGCGAAATAAAGGCATCAAATATACAGAAATGACTTCTTTAGAGGAGGCCTTACCTGAAACTGATGTCCTTTACATGACTCGTATTCAAAAAGAACGGTTTGCGAGTGAAGAAGAATATAAAGCGTGTTATGGACATTATGTGGTCACACCTCAGCTCATGACAAAAGCGAAGTCACATATGATTGTAATGCATCCGTTGCCACGACTTAATGAAATACAGTTAGTATTCAATTACATCTCATTTAAAAAAGGAGTGTATTTTCAACAATAGTTTAATGAATATGTCGTTCAATATCTGATCCATTCATTTATTTCAGCCCTGACTTCGATTACGACAAAAGAGCCGCTTATTTCAGACAAGCAGAGAATGGAATGTATGTTCGCATGGCTTTACTCGCAATGGTTTTGGGAAAGATATAATCGAAGCTTTTATTATCAAATAATTGAGACTTTCATTCAATAATATCAAAGATTTTATAATTTTCTGTTATTTAACGATTTGTTCATTAATGTTGAGACTCGAAGAACTGCCAAACAGTTTCTCGAAGTGTTCCACAAATGTCTCGCAATGTTCTCCTGAAAGCAAATTAATGTCAATAAAATACAATAACTAAAAGCAATTGAAACAAACCGCTGGCAAAAGCAGGCGATCCGCGGATCCGGAGATTTCGTAATTCAAAAAACTTGTAAACAGAATGAAAGAGTGGGATATCACCGGAATTGAAGGCCACGTCTAAGAATTTGCGCGCAGATATACTGTCGATATTTGCGTGATTTTGGATGAATCTGAGCGCTCGCGACAACTGGTATTGAGATAACAACACTTCTATTATCTCTTCGTTTGCTGTCATCAATCTCTTAAACATATCCAAAGCCAACTGAACCGCATATTTATAGTGAGGTTCGAGAGATAGGAGGAGACAGGCCAACTGCTTCGAGTCGCAAAATACGTGATATTGAAGGAATTGATGCATTTGATAGAACTGTTGGGTTCGCACCAAATGTGTGATAAGAAACTCATAGACGAAGTACTGAATCGCAATTTGATGCGAAGATAATGAATAGATGTACTCAAATAAAATCGAAACTATCAAGTTTTGGTCCAAAGTCTGTAATCAAAAATGTAATTAATTATTCCAATTCTGAAGGTAGGGGTTTAGGGGTAGGAATAAAATGACCGACGCAAAAAGTAATCGAAATCGGCCATTTTTGACTGAAAACAGCCTGAACCCCCCCCCCTACCTTGATTAAATAGTAAATTGATTACAGATTTTTGTTCGTCGAATATCGTGAAAACATTGGAGAAAATGTCCGTTTGATCGACAATTGCTTTCAATTTTTGTTTTTTCAAATCTGAATTGCTTTGAGTTGAGTTTACTTCTGAAGAGAGGACTTCCTTATGGGCGGCATTCAATTTGTTGAATATAAGCGAGAGGTCACCCAAAGGGTTGCGATTGCTTTCCTCGCTTTGCATTATTGTGTTTTTGCAGACTTTGAGTAAAATTGATTTAGAATTTTGTCGAAACATTAAGAAGTCTATCAAAAAAGGGATGTTTTGAATCATTTCAATGCTTTGACTCAAATTGATTTGAAGAAACCAAAGACATCCGAGTCGGGCGTCAATTATGATATTCGGCTGAAATATAACCCAATTCGTCGAATCTGTTGACAAAATTAATAAAACAATTGAAGACTCAAAAGAAGTCAAGACATACAAAGTTCGCATTCAGTGTTGTCGTCCCATTTGAACGGTTTGATAGTACAGTGCGGAAGAACCGAATAATGAATCTTCACGTTTGCCATCATTTCATTTGTTTGCAGATTGATATCGAAAATCAAAGAGGTCTGACTGGTCTGGTGGTGGACTATCACCAGATCATCCACTATATTGATGGCAAACCTTCCCGTCAACTGAAGCAGAAGAATATCTGTCTTCTGAGGCACTAAATCTCTACTCAAATGAAACAAATGAATCAAAAATCAATTCAATCAAAATAGAGATAATTTTGTACTTAAGAAATGTATAAATCATTATATGAGCTCCGATTTGGTCCTTGAGAATGGGCTGATGTCTTAGAACTAGAAGACGGCTTTTACCATATCTTCGATACAAATATAAATAATACTCTCAATACTAAAAGTGGGAAATGTTGGCTCACAAGTTGGCAATCGCCACATCCCTTTCGTAGAGACACATTTTGGCCGCTTTTTGTTTGTTAGTCCACTCGACTTCAAATTTGGACAATTTGTAGACTGTATTCGGCTATCAATTGATTTAAATAGACATTAAATGTCATAAATATTTAAGTGATTATCTTTACTCTGAATTGAAAGGCGTGAATAACATTAGCGAAAGTCCCGTTCGCTACCAGAAGAAGACAGGTCTCGGGCTTAAGAAACAGTTGATTAAAACCGACTTATTTATGAATTGAGTCAAACCTGATATACAAACCAATCGACAGAAATACTGATAGTTTTGAGGCATTTAATAATTTTTTTGTCGCAAATGATTTGATAGAATTCAATGCCGGCGTCTGTTATGAAAACCATTTCATAAGTGTTGGTCCAAACAAAACCCAATACTTTGCAGTTTTTACCCTTAATATCATTCGAGACATAAGAAAATTAACAAAAATATACAAAACTATTGACAAAACCTTTGATGTTTGGAAGTAATGACTGTTTGGCTGACCGTTTGTAAAGTTTATGAATTCCACGGTATTCGGAGATCTCTGGAGAGCCAACACATCCGAAGCCGGAGAGAACTTTACCGACAAAACATCTCCTCTCTCTTCAAGCCTTAAGATATAGTTCCAAGAATAAGAAGACTATTACTTTAACTCAAATCAAATGAGTACTTGAATTTAATGATCGAATCGTCGGGTCCTCTGACAACCACTCCTTCAGAACATTTGTTAAGTACAACAAAGATCTGTCGATTAGACTCATCGTAGAAGACGTTAACGTTTTTAGAGACCGCTTCGAAACGAATCCAATTCGGACTCAATTCCAAGAATTTATTGTTTCGGTTTGTCATCGTTTTAGTCAAAACTCAGTTTTGCTTCTCTGTTATCAGCGATTGATGACTGACTGATGTCTGACAACCCCCTCAACAAAGCGCTCTCTGATTTGAAACTAATATTATTTGATACAAATTAACTCAAAATACAAATTCAATGAATGTTTAAATTGTTTACAAAACAGAATTCAATGCATTTCGTTATCACTATTTGTTTTTAAAAGTATTTATGAATGAGTTTTGACTTAATTTGTGTGAAGACATGATTGCAAATAATTATGAAATTTTCAATATTATGTATTAAATACACTAAAACCCTCTAAACTCCAAACGTTTGCATTGAATTTATGCCTCAAATGAATGTAAAGTTTAATGGATTGACTGTAAAACGCGTTTACAGTCAGACATAATGTTTGGTTGAAAGCGATGTAAACAATGACTCAAAAGTTTTATTCAAATTTAATTTACACTAAATTTCGTAGAATTTAATCGTATTTTGAATCAATTTTTGAGATATAATCCAACTTTTTGTGTAAATATGACTGAAATTGAGGGCAAATCAGACAAAATGAGTTCAGACAGCGATAAGACCTGTGTTTTGAAGCATTGTTTCGGAAATAATTTAAGTGAAATCCAAAAACATTTTAAACGACTAAAAGTCGACGAATCGGACAAACAGTCAACAAATAAGTCGAAAAGTGATTCTCCGATCAATTATTTCTCATCGAAATCGAGTCCATATTCACAGAAAATCAGGTAATTTCTAATCAAATCAATGATTGAATTGTTTTTAATTCTCAGTTTCATTAAATCAGTTGCACTGAAAAGAGACAATCAATTAATGGCTTTCGTCGACAAAGACTTCATATAATTAACAAAACGAGAAACAGTTGTGAAAATTCCTCGAAAAGTAGATCAACTGACGAGGAATTCGTGACAAAAAGCAAAGAATTGAGATTTTGTACAGATTTTAGTCAATTGAAACTGAATTCGAGTGACAAAAATCAAGACAACGGAAAACATTTGTATTTTCATAAAGACTTGAAAATAGAATCGAATAAATGGCGAAATTCTGTCGCAGAATACCATAAAATGTGTAAAACCAGTGATATCTCCACTAATAGTAAAGCGAAGAGCAATAAGATTAAGAAATTGCATTTCAAAGATGACAAGTCGTGTGCCCGACAAGCAATGGATGCCAACTGTGACGCCTCCGCCGATGAATTGGCCGCTTATTTAGACGATACTCTGTTTTTGCCCCGAAAAATGTCTTTTATGGCAGAAATGATGTACACATGAAATACATTTCAAATCATTTTCTATTCAAACGTTTCAATAATTTTTGTTAATTTTTATCATTTGTTTGAATTCGTAAATAGTTTTTACGCTAAAACTTAAGTCAATTGTAAACTCTTTTGTCGTTTTCTTAACACAAATCCAAACAATTTATATGAAAATAAAGTCAATTAAAGCCAAAAACGATTCAGTAATTTGACGGCCGAAAGACGAGACAACTGCTTAGGAACCAAATAAAGGCAACATTTAATTAATGAGTTATTAATTATCTGATTGTTGCCATTAATTGATGGAAAGAGAATGTGCATGTTTATATAGAATATAAGCTCATTTTATTTAAACATAATTAAATGATTCGTAATAACAATGTGTCGGAGAATAAAATCGGGTTTAAAATTGAAATCATTTAATGATTAATAGAATTACTCGATAATAAAAATTAAGCGAAATTCCGGATCTAATTAATCAATGGATTGAAGGCTACAATCCTTTAACTTTTATTATCACTCTTTCCAAGAATTAAATGACTTAATTGTTGAGAACCCAAAAACTATTTCATATAACGCGTAGACATTTTCACATTCATATGAATGCTATCGAATCCAAAGTAGTGTTCAATGAATCAGTGCTTTGAAGTCAACGCCTAATGCTTTGGATTCGATAGCATTCATATGAATGTGAAAATGTTTACGCGTTATATGAAATAGTTTTCGGGTTAGGAAAGTGATAACAAAAGTTTAAATACTGTAAGACTGAAATAAAAGCAGAAATAAAATACCGAATGATTAGTATTTTTTTGAAGTCTTCTACTAAAATGTATTTTAAAATAAAGTCTAAATTAATTATCAATTAATGAGTAGTTTTTTTTGCATTTCCTATTAGTTTTGATAAATTTTTGAATAAATTCCAAATTAAAGTCATTTTTCTATTAATAAAATTATGTCACAAATCGCTAGAAATCGATGCAATTATGCGATAAAAGTCACAAATCCTAAGACTTTTGTAAGCATTTGAGGCACATATCAGTTGTTTTGGATTCAATAGAACTGCATAATAGTTAGCAATTGTTTCAATCAAAGACAAAAAATTAAAGATCCTATCATTTGGCACATGTCAGACGTTGTCTGCTAAACGAGTGGCCGCTGCTCTGCAACAGTTGTTTTCTTTTCCGTTTGAGGCGTAGCGTCGATTGTTTGCGAAGCAACTGATGGCGACATTTGCTGTGTTTGTGGTTGAATTGATTGTTGACTGACCTGTTGTGAGCCTCTTATCTGTTGCGGAATCGTTTGAGTGGAGGTCTGAGTCTGTGCTTGAATTTGATTTCGGATTGTCTGCTGTGAAGTCGACTGCGAACCTACTGTTGGCTGTAATATCACTGTATTTGTCTGTGAAATGGGCTGTAAAGTAGACTGTTGACGGGTCGGCTGTGGCACT
>JAQFXL010000661.1:0-18033 GCA_034693445.1 Edwardzetes edwardsi
AGTGATTTCAATCTTGAACTTAAATGTTTCCATATTGACATTACTAATGCCGGAGCCATTGGTGTCGGTGACAATAACGAAGCCTTTCCTGGGCTCAGAGGAGTCATTCCTTTCCATGATATGAGCGATCAATTGTTTCGTCAATAAATTCATTTCAGAAATTTTTCGTTCGTTTCTATTCTTCTCCCACTGAATAAGTCGGCCCTCTTTGTCCCGTCCATAGGAGTGGGTTTCCGACCATTCGAACAATTCTTGCGGAAAGTATTGGTCAGTTCTGTCATGAATGCCGAACGACTTCTTCCATTGAAGAGCTATGACCAGCGCTTCATAGGCTTTGTCTTCATTGTCGTGACTGATGACAAACCTTTCTATTTGCCAGTCGTCTGTGCGAACCCGTCGAACATCCACTTCATGGTAGAGCTCTTTATTTTTTTCACTTTCAATCAAAAATCTTTCTCTCAGTCTTTGAACAATAGCTTCGATGGGCTGTTGGCTATCCATCAGAAACAACAAGTTTTGATAATTAAGACAATATTCTGATTGACAACAATTAGTGTTCTCTTAGACACAGATATGTGTCGACTGAACGCAAAAATCCAATCAAATATTATACTGAAAGTGAACTGAAAACCAGTGCTTGTCTTCAGTATTACAAAAGACCCGTAAAAGTCGATTAATTTCAAGGATAGACTAATTAGTCTAAAAGCTATATCTCGGCGAAAGTTGTGCACAAAGTATGGTATTATTTACAACAAAGAAAACTAATAACTAGTTTGAGGACAATATATGAAAGGCATTATAAAATCGACTCTAAAAGCTTTTATACGACAGACGAGCGCTGTATTTGGCTGTTCACCAATCAAATAGGGTTTTAAAAGATAACATTTTTCCTTTGCTTCCAACTAAATTCAATGGGATTCACAAATGATGGGTATTTACGCAGAGAGTTTTCCCTCATCTCATGCATAATATGGGAAGGGATAACCACTCTTTGCTTTGTATAATGTTTCAGGTTCTAACTTTTCTGAGATGTTCGTGTGTGTCAATACCCTTGCTCAAATTTCAAAAACTGGTTTGAGCTGGTATTTTAGTGGTACTTATGAGGTAATTGGGTTCATTCCTTCCACACAAATAAGGGTTTCCCATCGAAATCAGAAAAGTTTTAAAATTTGAATTGACGTTTAAAATGCTTCTTCGTTGACACTACTGTCCCATAACTGAAGCCCAGAATTTGGCTGAAAAGCATAGCGAAACCACCTTGATTATCTCCGTATAAGTTGAAAATAGCAATATACTATCCTGTCTCAAAGTAGTAATAGTTTAGCGACAAAAACAACACCAATGGTTTCTAATGTTTGTCCTGGGAATTTTCCATTTTAGTAATGATTGGGAATCAGAGCCTCAGCTTAAAACTCAAATGTTTTGCTTATATTGAAAGCTAACGTCAGTTCATAATAATAATGTGATATTTAGAGCCTTTTTTTCGAAGCAATTATTTTCAATCCAATAAACATCGGGTGAAAGCACTGATCCGTCGGATTAATAAACTGTTTTTCCTAAACTTTCACACTTTCCGCAGGAAATTGATTCAATATAATCAGAGTGAATATAAAACCCATTTGAGTTTTTAGCTTGAACTCATAGGTTCAAGGACGAATTTAATCGACAAAGACCTATCGACTGCCCTTTTTCTAGAAAATTCGCCAAATTTCTGAAACATTTGTGAGACTAAAATATTTGGCTAAAAAGATTGCATCTAGCAATTCAATGTTCATTATAGTAATTAAGATGTGAATCAACTTGCATTCATTAAAAGTAATGACGTTTAAGCTAGAACATTACTCTGATATCAGCTGCTTTTATGGGAATAATTGGCAAATTAAAATTCCGGGGAAAGCGTCGATATATTCCTCATAATTAAACTGGAATTCAATTAATAGGGGAAATGACTCATTAGTTTTTACTCAGGGACAGCCAGAGTAATCTAACTAAATTCCATGGTGAGTAGTAAATTTAGTACTCACAGACCCCCCTTAAGTGGATCTATAACACTATACTCTTTCTAGAATGTGTAGGACGGACATGGAATTTGAAAGGATTGGCCGCCACTGGCTTTAATGTAACTCAATTTTGATGCAAACGAATGACTGGAAGGCATGAATCTGTCGGTACTAATGGCTTATGTAGAAAGTGATGTTAGTTTTTTGCAAATCATTGACTCTGTTATTGACAAGAGTGCAATTCCCCATGTTATATTCTACCCGTACACAATCATTACATAAAGCTCTCTAGCTTAATCTAAAAATCTAGTTTACATCTAATATAAAACATATAACATTGGTTGAGCATGTACAGTCTTTGCATTGCAGTCGATGTATTGGCAATTAATGTTTTGATCTAAATATTCTCAACACTAAACTCAAAATTGACTTAAATTCACAAAATTATAAAATATATCTGATTTTATAAAGTAATTAATTGCCAACACATCGACTGCATTGTTATAGACTGTACATGTTTATTTCAAGGAAACATTGACTTGAACAAAATATACTCGAATTGTTTTATTAAAATAAATTATAGACTAAAAACAATATAAGGAATCAAATTGACTCAGAATTAAAATTTTTGATTAAAACTCTTATAATATTCTTTAATGACTTTCTCATTCAAACCCAACTCTGAAGACAAGTCTTTCATTGATTTCAGGCCTTCGGGTAAAATGATTTTCGGCTGCCGATTGCCGCCTAACTCTACAGGTATGACGTCCTCATCAACGAACTTGGTCAACTCCTTTCTGTTGATAAACTGAATCCTTTGTTTGAGTTTTGCATCACAGAAAGATAAGATAATTTTTGAGACGCCGCTCAGCACCCAGGGTAAATCAACAATGTAATTCGCTTTCAATGCTTCGGGATAGTATTGGGTGATTTCAATTTTGAACTTGAAATTGTCTATGTTCAAAGTGCCGAGTCCAGATCCATTGGTATCGGAGACAACAATGAAGCCTTTCCTGGGCTCAGCCGCGTCGTTCCTCTCCATATTATGGGCGATATACTGATGGGTTAATAAACTTAATTCAGAGATTTTGCGTTCGTTCTTATTCTTCTCCCACTGTATGATACGATTGTCTTTATCCCGACCATAAGTACAGCTTTCGGACCACTCGACTATTTCTCTCGGAAAGTATTGATCAGTCCTGTCATGAATGCCGAAAGACTTCTTCCATTGAAGCGCTTTAATCAACGAATTGTAGGCTTTGTCTTCATTTTGATGTTCGACAACAAACCTCTCTATTTGCCAGTCGTCTGTGCGGACACGTCCCACATCCACCTCATGGTAGAGACTTTCATTCTTCTCTAGATCAATTAGGAACTTTTCTCTCAATTTCTTCACAATATCTTCAGTCGACATAATTGACTACTTTTTGAATATTTAGGACTAAGAATACTTTGATTAATAGTTGTTCTGACAAACAGTTAAACGAATATAAGTTCACTTTAAACAACACTTTAATTTATAACAGGTGCTTATTTTCTATTATCAAGATTAGATAATATTTCAAGGATAGACTCATCTACTAATTTATCAAAACTAATCGATTTACAGCACAGAAACTCATATTCGACCCGCGATTACACCTATGCTTCACATTCAACTTATTTCATAATCATTGATAAGTTTAGCAGATGACCTTGCTATTTGTCCTGAGCACTTAATATTCTCAAGAATCGTATCTTCGCTCAAATTTCACAGTTTCTAACCATTATTTTATAACTGATTTATTTGAGTTGAAAGACTATCAAGATTATTAAGGAATTGCAATATTCGTGCGAAATTACGAGAGAGAGAGAGAGAGAGAGAGAGAGAGAGAGAGAGAGAGAGAGAGAGAGATTTCTAATTCAAAATTAGTATCGAGGATATTGAACCGAAAATAATTTGTTTACAATTAAACTTTAAGAGATTTACTAAAAATACATTTAAATTTTTGACATTTAGTTCAAGGATAACATCAAATCAATATTGTGTTTATCGCGAGATTACCTCGATGCAAAATCTACAAAATCGTGAGAACGTGTGTGACATTTAAACTGTAATAACAACATTTGATTAGATAACTATACCACCCAGCACAAATATGCTTTCATTCAACTATCAAGAACAGAAGTTTATATTAATGAGCAAATAATTTGACAACACATTATATATATAAATATTGGATTGTGCAAGGTTTATTCAGATTTATTATCGAGAAAATTAACAGAAAATTGAAAAAAAAACAGTTTTTAAATTATTCAAGTTTGTGTAAGGTTAAATTTCAAAAATTAGCTAGATTTATTCAGATCAAATTTTCGAAAATTTTAATTCAATGCGTGAGTTATCTGAGACCTCATTCATCACATTCTTTACCAAAGTTTTTGAAATAGTCTTTAATGACTTTATGAGTTAAGCCTAACTTCGATGACAACTCTGTCATAGATTGCAAACCTTCGGGTATAACACATTCAGACTCTCGTTTACCATTCAAATGGAGTGGAATAACCTTCGGCTCCACATATTTTGACAAATCCTTGCCTTTAATGAAATGAATTCTATCTTTCAACTTTTGGTCGCAGAGTGAGAGGATGATCTTGGCCACACCAGTCAATATCAATGGCATGTCTACAATTAAATTTGATCTCATCCCACCAGGGTAATGTTTATTGATCTCAATTTTAAATTTGAATAATTCCATGTTGACATTTCTGAGTCCAGCACCATTAATATCGGAAACGATAGTAAAGCCATTCCTGTTCTGAGCAGAGTCAATTTTCTCCATAATATGAGCGATGAATTGTTTGCTCAATAAATTCAATTCAGAAATTTTATGTTCGGTTTTATACCTTTCCCACTGAATAAGGCGTCCCTCTTTGTCATGTCCGTAGGCATGTGCTCCAGTCCACTCAAAATACTCTCTGGGAAAGTACTGATCAGTCCTCTCGTGAACACCAAACGATTTCTTCCATTGAAGAGCTTTGACCAGAGCTTCATAGGCTTTGCTTTGATTGTCGAAATTAATGAGAAACCTTTCTATTTGCCAGTCGTCTGTACGGATACGTCGAACATCCACTTCATGGTAGAGCTCTTTATTTTCTTCGCTTTCAATAATAAATGTTTCTCTCAGTCTCTGAACAATAGCTTCGGTCGACAATTGATTATCCATTTAATTGTTGCGTTCGTTAAGAAAACAGATTTGCTTTTAATGAGCGCTGAGTTAATGGCAAAATCAAAAACAGGTGTTTCTATTCCATATCAAATAACCATGATTCAAATTGACTATGCCTATTTACGGAGCTTCTATTCAGGGTTAAAACAATATAACCTTTTGAAACTTTAATAATTTTAATGATCTATGAACTTGGTTATAATATTTAGCTGTCAAAAATTTCATATAGTAACCAAGGTTATTTACAGATATTTTAATCTAAATTCATTGAATTTTTATTCGAATTTTGTTTATTGAATTGAAAGAGTATTCATTAAATGAAAGTATTCTAATTAATTGTAAATGTCCTAGAATGAAATCTTGATTATGAGAATAGAGTCGATGTGTGTATAAAATGAAAGGTTATTTTAAAATAAATATAAATTCGTTGAAAATCCTAAAACATATAATTCGTATTCAGAGCCGACGCCTAAAAGTGTAAGCAATGGTCCAAAAGAGTAGTGCCGACGAAAAGTTGAAGACAAAGAGCACGATATTGTGGCCATACTTTCGCTGAAACCAGTTGTCGACCTGAGTCTCGTCGAACTTGAATCTCGTGCTGTTCTTCAACATTTCAAAGTTCCTTTCGTAGTACTTCTCAATCGTACAGATCTGGACAATCGCTTTGAACGAACCGTAAACCATCAGAAAACCAAACAGTGATATCGTGGACACAATCTGTCCAAATAAGATCAAATAAATTAATTATAATCCAGGTGAAATGCATCTAATAATAAACAAGATCGATGTTTATTGATAAATAGCTTTCAAACTTAATGTCGTAAAACAAGATTTATGCTCAAATATTGGAATAAATAATCTATCACGACAATGTCCCAAGTTAAACTCAACCTCCCTGGGTGAAAGAACTTTTTATTACTTTTTAATCCAGGAATATCAGAAGAAAATGTCGGATTGTTAGATAAAAATAAGCTACAGGGTCTTAAAATAGTTTTAATATGAGATGTTTATCATGCTGGTCACGTTTCTCTAGACTAGTTCGGTCGGTCAACTTTCCCAAAAAATAAAAGGAGCTTAACTCGCCTGCACAGGATATCAGCCCTACGGTTGAGTGCACTACGAGTATAATCAATAAATTCAACTCAATTCTCTTTTTGCCCAACATAGTTTTGTTTTTTTTGGTCGGGAAACCCCATTAGTACTGAATCTGTTCTGTTCGGCGGAGAGCCGGTCCTGTTGTTCATTGAACTCAAGTCTTACTCATTAAACGAACTCTGAATAAGAGATCTAATGCTTGACTTACGGAATAGAAAAGACATTTTCGACCGTAAAGTCTTTCGGCGACATTGAAAACGCTTAGAACACAAACCATTGTACCGACAATTGTTCCCGTGATCTGAATGTACTCTAATTGGTTGTAGTCCTGTTCCACACAACTCCGCGTAAATAATACGAAATATGAAGCCAACGATAATAGCTATAGATTTGTGATTAAAAATTCCATTATTACTATCGGTTAACAATTATTTCATTCAATGTGTTAATTAAAAAGTCAGACAACTGTTGAGTTGAAAGACAAACAAAATTATATTCAAAGTTCAATAATTCTTAGAATGCGAAAGGAAACTATTTAGCAAGTTCATTCTAAATTTCACACACACGAGAGAGAGAGAGAGAGAGAGAGAGAGAGAGAGAGAGAGAACACACATGCCGGATCCTTGATAATATTTGGTAATTATGAACAATTAAGCAAACATTCAACCGACTGAATAACCTGATGGTCGATATAAACTGATTTTATCAGATTATATGATTACATAACGATTAAAGTCATTATAAATTAATTATAAATCATAAGTTTCAATACAAAAAAGTCATCGATAGTATTGATTAATTCAAGTTCAATGTTAGCAAGGTTTTGTCATTATGAATTTCAAATTCAATTATTACCACAACAATTAATATTCATTACAAAACTTATGAATACAATGCCATTCGGGTAGAGTTACTCACATAATGTATGGAAAACATTTACATTTATATGGCATTCAATGGCTTTTCTGGAATCTATTTGAAACTAATTGATTGCCATGATGATTCTAAAAACATTCCTTTATATAAAGCTAACGTTTCTTATTTTTCAGTGGGAGTTATGAGGGTTGAGAGGGATAAGAGATAACAAACAGACCTAAAATTGTCTGCACTTAAAAAAAAGTTGAAACTTTTGATTATGTTTTCAATGAACTTGAAATCAAATAACAATTTATTGGATGAAGTTTTTAGAGAGAAAAAAATGAAAATCTAATTAAATATTCAAATTTGAAATTCAAAAACAGAATTTTTAAGGAAAGTTAAAGAGGTTTTCAAATAAAATGCAAATTAATGATGACTTACGGCAACCCATAATCCAAAAAATCCATAGTAGTTTAGGTGTTTGTTTTGCGGCATTACTTTCTTAACATTGAACTAAAAAATGTATAAAAGTTTTGAAATACTTGTTTACAAACCGAAAGTGAGAAAAAAACTGATTAATAAAATCTTCTAAAGTTTTTATTATTATTTAACGACAAATAAGTTGTGAAACAGATTTAATTTAGAGTCTTATTCGGAGCACAACAACAATAATTTCAATCAGTATTTCAATAAATGATTTGTTATTTCATTCAATGAATTCTTGAAAAACTTCAAACAATTTGAAATTGCAGTCGACTTTCACTCAAATTAGTCTATTTTAAGACTATTCACAAAAACTTTCCAAAATATCTTTAAGTTTGAAATGAAATTAACTTTTTATCAGAATTCACACAAAATTCAATTGAAAATGAATTTCAATTCAAATCCATTCCGTTATATATAAGCTTTTGATAAAAACATTTTCTATGCGTAACGAAAGGCTGGAATCAAAGAAAACTAATTATAAATCTGATGCAAAAGTGAGAGAAATATAAAGAAAAAAATTAAAAAACTTATTATTATTTTATTTCTCGTCTCTCGTATTGAATGTCTTACGTCTTATCACATGTTATAAAAGTTATAATAACTTATTGAAGCGGCGAAACACACGAAAAGACTCAGTATTACTAAAATTGTTTAGTCCTTCAAACAGCTCTTCGGAACAGACCTTCAGTTTGTACGGTAAGAAACAATAAATAGGGCAGTCCTGTCAAGGTGTGCAACAACTTTGTACTGTGCGAGCGTATATATGAGCTCAATCACATTACAACCACATCACTGATCCCAAGCTCTATGCGTTCCCTCCCTATCGCGATATGAATGTCCGTCTGTGACGTTAAACTTGATTGAAATGCCTCTCATGAGTGATGCAAATCAACAAATCAAACAAAACAACAAAAGACTTTCTTTAATTGATTTTATTTAACCAGGAATTTGTGGAAAACCTTTGCATTGTTTGACGTCTTTTCAATCATTCCTCAAATTTGTATAAAAATCGTTAACATATCAAACAATTGACTTATAATCGGCTTAATTAAGGCTAAAATAAACAATTGTTAGAAATTTAATTAAATGTTATTTTGAATAAATAGGAGTAACCAGGGTCGAACGCTTAGCTTAGGACTAGCAGGACTGGTTATATAACTTTATTCTTAGGAGCTATTTTCTCAAATTGAAAGTAATTTAGATGTTATCATTTTTAGATGTTTTGAACTAAATTAGCAAGTTTTGTGCTCAATCCTTAATTAAATCTACCTTGACAAACCATTTTATGAAAAAATAATGTCCAGGCATTGAATCATCATTTGAGTCAATGTTTCAAAATTCAGATTCATTTGATTTATTCATTCAAATAATTTATTTCATCCAAAAGTTAATGAAATTTTAGTTCTCATCTTAACCTTGCTCAAAGATAATTAAAGCGATTCGAAACTCAAA
The DNA here is from genome assembly GCA_034693445.1 of Edwardzetes edwardsi. Taxonomy (NCBI): domain Eukaryota; kingdom Metazoa; phylum Arthropoda; class Arachnida; order Sarcoptiformes; family Ceratozetidae; genus Edwardzetes; species Edwardzetes edwardsi. The sequence continues at coordinate 9,098 of JAQFXL010000661.1, forward strand.
TATTTTCACGATTACAGTAAAATAATCAAGTTTATAGTGGGTTTGTCGACAAATTAATATAAAAATCACAAATTACTTACTTTTTATCAATTTTTAATCTGAAAATTTTTATTCTGAGTTAAGTCTCAAATAGGGTTTCCACAGATAAACCAATATTTTGAATAAAACTTTCAATAATCCAAAACAAGTTTCGTGTCTTCAGAGGACTTTACACTCTTTTGAAGACAGAATTTTATTTAAGACTTTTCAACACTCGAGCGATAGGTTGGGTTCAACACTTGTTTTCACTAAATTAGAAATCTGGGTCGAAAAGGGCAAAGAATGGTCAGACATGTGACTGATAAGCACAGGTAGTTAAGTGGCCGGCACGCCACAGCTCTTGTTTTTATTCCTATTATATTATAATTACAATATTTTTCATTTAATATGAATTCAGTTAATCTCCGGATTTAAAATCTGCCTCAAAATCAAAACTTATTTAAGGACTAGTCGTTTGAAATATTTTGCCAAAACTTTTGACATTGAATTCAAAATCATTTCAATATTTTTAGTCGTTTTCCTCATTAAATCATTTTAAATATTAATTTCAATTTTTTTTATTTTTCATAAAAGATTTTAATTAAAATTATTTGAATCTTATTTTTATTATACAATGACTTTCACTAAGTTTTTGGTTCTTATGTTTTCAATATTTAACGCAATTCTGTGTTTAATATTAGGAGAAAAATACAAATATTTTGTGAGAAAACTGTTCGCAATCTATGTCTTCATCTCAGATCTGATCTCTTCCGAAGAGTCGAAGAATAAGAGGTCATTGAAATACGTTTTGAAGAAAATATTGAACGCTATTCTGTGCCTAATATTTGGACAAAAGTACAAAAGATTTTTGAGAAAAGTGTCTGTCATTAGTGTCTTCGCCTCTCAACTGATCTCAAACGAAGATTCACAACAACAGCGATCACTGGAACTCCGATTAGAAAGAGTCGAAGAGAAGGGTATGGCGCTTACCAGTACCGTCGAGTGGCACTTCTTAGCCCTTCAGAATCAGATCGATTCACTCCAAAGACAAGTCGAAGAGTTAAAGAACAGAACATATTTTGAGAAAACATAACCTGGTCAAAGTCGTGATTTCTATGAACTAATAGTGATCTAATAGTAACTAGTTCATCTAGTATTTCCTTACATATAATCTATAATTTTGTGAATATTGTATATTTATTATATTTATATATATTTATTGTAAAATCAAATAATTTTCGCATAACTTTTCGTATTTAATAAACATATTATTTATTTATTTTTTCAATTTGTTTATTGACTTAATTATAATCTAATTAATAGAGTTTTTACACTTTTTTCAACTCTTGTCTCAATTGACTGATTCTATTGTCGTCCAAAACAATAGGTCTGTCCTCTCTGTTGTTCCATTTAATTGTTTTAATTTTGGTACACTTTTTGATCAGACAATTAATAACCGATTCATCGATTCGTTTAGATTTGTTTGAATTCAATTCAATTGTCTGTAAATTTGGTACTTCTGACAGAAGATTAAATGTTATGGAAGTGATGTTTGCATCCGAAACGTTCAGATACTGAAGATATTTCAAATTAATGTCAACATATAGGAAGAAATTGTCTTCAATTTGCAAACCATTGAGAGTTAGATGAGTCAAGTGTTGACATTCGCGCAGAGATTTACTCTTCAGGTTCGGCTCAAGAGTTGACTTTTCCATAGATTTGATATTCAATTTGAGATCCAATCGTTTCAATTGTTTGAAATATTTCATTGAACTGAAAATCTCTGAATTTATAGCAATTGACTCCGAGATGAGCGTCAGTTTCAAACTCTTGAGTTTCTGACATTTGATACCAATTTGTTGGACGAAACCGATAAATGTATAGCCAATTATTATGTCCTCGCTGAAGATTATCTTCAAATGTCTCAACTTATATAAGTTTGTCAACTGTTTCATCAGTGCATTTATGGAATTCCCATCACACCCAGAGTTGATTCTTATGTCAACGGATTCTAAGCAATCCTTCTGTTTATCAATTAATATCTCAAATCTGTTCGTGTCTTCAATTATGTAATTAAATTCTATGTACTTTAGGTTTTGAATAAGCAATTCATCGCTATTTTGATCGAAAACATGGGATAATTTGAAAATTTTAAGATCTTTTAAATTAAGACAAGAATTGAGAATAAATTTTCTATAAATCAATAATTGGTTATCAAATAATTCAATTCGTGACAGATTTGATCCAAACTTATCAAAGAACTTTTCGATTGTTTGCCAACTATTTTGACTGAAGTCGTACTCAATTTCAGTCAAATTATTGCAGTTTTCGATAATTGAAGCCATCATTCGCTCGAAGTTTTCCGAGTCTTCAAAAAATTTACAGTAATTTATATCAACAGAAGTAATATTCTGACATTTCTTTAGCACAGAATCAAATGCCTTCAAATCTATGAAACGTTGCTCCAAAAAATCTGCTCCTTTTATACGATTGAAAATATTTGTGTCAAAATTGATGACCAAATCCTCTTGTTTTCGATAAACAGTTCGCTTGAATTGTCTCGAAATGACTTCAAACTTGATTTTATCCTCTAATGAGAGGAAACTCAATATCTCTTCACATAAGTCGTCACCAAATCTGTCAAAAGAAGATTTGCTGTAAATTTGAGACATATTTCAATTAAATTCAAGACAAATATCTATCGATTTATTATTAAACCAAATATTATTGAAAAATAGATAAAAATTTAGAATTAAAGCCAATTTGATGTAAATTTAATAAACAAAAACTTTTTATAAGTTTTTAATCAATTTTGAAATATTTGTCAAAAGATGTCGATTATAACGAATATAACCCTTATATTAGAGGTTTGTCTGCAATCGCGTAATAAAAAGATCTACGAAATCAGGTTATCGTCTAATTGACAAACCATTAAATTCATGCAATTCTTAATTGTATTGAAGTTTTATAATTGGAATATAAACTTGATTCTTTTAATCGCATAATAACATGATCATGAGTTGATCTTAGATTATTATTAATCTGCACTCTTATCTCTTTAAATATGCACCTGATGATTTTGTTGACTCTTTCAAATAATTTGATGCTGAAGTTTGAGCCAAAAGTATTGTAAAATAAGTGCATAGATTTTATAGAAAGGGTTCACCACTTGTTTAGAAATCTAGGTCTCAAAGGGCAAAGATTGGACAGACATGTGACTGGGAAGCACAGCCAGTTTAGAGCCAGTGGACGGCACACCATATGAATTTTGTTGTTATTCCTATTTATTACAATAATTTTTATTTAATACGAATTTCTTTAATCTCCGGATTTAATCTGTGCCTCAAATCCAACGCTTACTTAAAGACTAGTATTGAGTGAAGTGTTGCCAAAAGTCCTGACATTGAAATCAAATTCAAATGATTTAATATTTCATTAATTTTCTCTCAGTTTTTCATAAATTCATTTCAAACTTCAATTAAATTCATTTTTAATAGTTTTTAAAGTATTTGAGTTTTATTTTTATTACAAAATGTTTTTCTGGCAATTATTTAGTGTTTTATTGTCTGCAATGAACACAATTTTGTGTCTAATATTCGGACAAAAGTACAAAAAGTTAATTAAAAAAGTGTTTGAAATTTATATATTTGCCTCAAAACTGGTCTCTAATGAAAACTCAAAGAATGAGAACTCGATTAATGACACAACCATTCGGGTGGACAGAAATGAGCAGAAGTTGATTGCTCTCCAGAATCAAGTGGTTTCCCTTCAAAGACAAATCGAAGAACTCAAAGACATTAAAGTCAAACCTCGGCCACAGAAAACTGAGTCGAATACTCCCCCATCACCGCCACCTTCATCATCGATCCCACCGCCCCCACCTCCTCCGCCAATGCCGTTCTGTGGACCGGCGCCAGCGATGATCTCAAAAGGGGCACAAAAGTCTATTTTGAAGGCCACTCGGGTTTTACCAGCGGACGACATCTCCACCCTTAAGCTTTTGGATCCGAAAAGGCCGAAGCCGTCATCAATTGACCTCATCCAACGTAAAGGACAGCTGAGGGCCACAACTGTTCGTCGGAGTCCTGGAGGCACTCCTCTTACTCATTGGAAATCGCTTGAGATCGATATCTCTTCGCCTGAAGACTCGGCCATCGCTTCAATTATGAAGAAAGCCCTCAAACGAAAATTCAAAAGTATACCCGTGTTTAGTCCTCCCTCTCCAATCCGATCCGAAGAGGAGTACGACTTCAGCTTCTAATACACCATTCCTTTAGCTTATATCTCATTTTTTAATTAATTTTTATTTATATTCATTTCAATTAATTCCTATAAAAGTCAAAGCAATCGCTCCAACCGTTTGTTGAATATTTTTCGCGATATTTCTTAACAAACAATTCGAGCGGTTCTTAAATTTCATAACATTTCCTCATTTTGTTCAGACTTTACTTAAATTAAATTCATTTTTAATTCTAAGTCAGAGTCGATATCAACCCCTCTATTAAACAATACTTTCCTACCATTTGATGATAACATTGACACCAATTGATTGTAATTCAGTTTTATTCGTGTTTTATATCAAAATTTAATAATATTTGTATTTATATTCAATTTTCAGACACTAAATGTCTTTTACATTAGTGTTCATTACTTTCATATAATCCTTATGAGTATTAACTCATTTAATCAATAATTCATTTATTCTGTGCAATAAAATTGTTATTTAAAAGATTTTATGAATTATTTATTCATTTAATGGTATAATTCAGAGCCAATTGTAAAAGATGTTAATCTTGGTCTCAATTAAATGAATGAAATATAAATCAATTCAAAACAAAAGAACAATCGATTTAATTGTTTGAAAGTATGATTTATGTCTAACAACAGATCTTTGAACCCAATGTAACCAAGGTGAGAAAACTGCGAAAAGGAGCTCGAAATTCAAGGTTCATGCAACTTTAAATATTCTTTAGGCATATTGATAAGAAAATTATTAATCAACCTTTAATTGAATATCCAAGATCATCTTAAAATTGTTTAAATTAATTAAAAATCCATTAAATTAATTGAATTAACTTTCAAACAATTTTGAGATATTTCGTCAACAGATGTCGTAATTAACAGTAATTTTTGAGTATTTTTTCTCTGCATTTAATGTTTTTGTATTATATAAAGCTCTACAAAATCAAGAGTCAAACTAATAAACACAATATTGAATTGAGCAAGGTCTAGCTCTAAAACCTTAATTGTGTTGAGACTTATTTCAATAAAACGTCAGACATTTAATTGTATTGTTTTGATCGCAATTTGTTTATCAAAATCAAAGACCAAATAATTTGATTGAAGTCTTCAATTGAGACAATTGACGATTAAATTGATGTAAAAATGTCAGCGAAAGACCTGAAGAATGTTTGTCACTCAAGTAATCTACTGGTGAAGCCATTTACGCGCTCATTGATTATCGGTGTCGGTGTTTACTTCGGTTATTGTGTCCTTTCCGACGGCAAACATGTCGAGCGAATCCGACCCAACTATCTAGAATATAGACGACAGATGGGACTGCCCGACACACCCGTAAAGCACCCAGGCTTTTTCTGCAAAGAACTCCGGATTATTCCCAAAGACGAAGTCAAGAAAATGAGGAACTGATTGATTCAGACAATTGTCTCTTTTCTTCAAATTTATTGTAAATTAGATTAAAAATTAATTGACTTTTAGTTTTAAATTAGTTTCGGCTCTGAATTGATCTGTAATTTAAAGAATTGAATAAATTGTTAACAAATTGGTTCTATGAAAACAAGTCATCTGTAGTTTAATCGCTAATCAATTCAAAGATAATTGTTTTGATTCTATTGTCCGTCAAAATTTGCGGGACGTTTGCAGATATCGCGATCGCACCGCATATTGTTTCCGCATTTAGTGGCCTCCAGTGCTCCGGCAGTTGCGAAGACAAAGAAAGGGTTCTTACACTTCAACGAAAGGCAGACATTCTGTAAAACAGATAAAATGACCGACAAATCAATTGATTTGAGTGACTATTGAATGGGACTGACATCAGAATCACTCGTATAAAACTTATAATTGTTGCCAAAGATAAGTTTGCACTGTTGGTCAGCCGTGTAATGGTTGCCCGGATTGATAGCATTATCCGTTTCGATGTCCAGATCAGGACTGACAGGACTGTGCTTTTCCTGAAGACATTTGAGACTTTTGTCTCCACTGAAAGAAACCATAAATTAATCGATTGATGAATAAGTTCTTAAAGACTGACCTTTTGTCTAAAGTTAGCAAATATTGTCTCATTAGTCTCATACTGCACTCAGACCACGAACTTTTGCCCATACTTATAGACCACGACATTATATAGCGCTCAGGGTTACAGTCTTGTGTGCCATGATCGGTGTCCCCGTCGTGATGGGCGCCCAAACTGTCGTTCAATTGAGTGACAGTTTATTAAAGTTATCGTAAAATTGAATTTCAATACTTGTGTCCAAATTCGTGGACTAATGTATGCAATGATTGGTATCCATAGATAGACTCAACGATCACACAACTGGAGTGACTCTGACACAGTCTTTTTGTGTAGGTAAGACCCAGAATATTAGTAGAAAGCCTACCTTTATCCTTCCACCATAAGTTTGCACTAGATCAAGTAGGCTTATCAGTTGAATTGACAATTAATGCAATAAATAGTGTTACCCAGTGATCAGGATGTGTACGTGTTCTGAGCTATTATGGGTTTTAGACCATTCGTATGACCAGTCACAAAATTTTCTTAAATAGATGTAACTGTCCCAGGTATGTGTGTCATAAAAGGGCGCGACAGTAAACATGGTTATTACTAATTGCAGGGACATGTGTTTTCTCAGATTCGAAAGCCGTAACTGTTTCTGAAGGTATGCCATATGTATGACAACAAACTCTTTGGTAGACTTCATGTTTGAATTGAATCTATCCTTAAAGAGTTTCTCGTCCACAGAAACGGCTACTGTAACTGTTCCCGAACCAAAGTTGACTTTAGGGTCATCTGGGATCTCAATCCGCTCCTTTGGCTGTAGCTGCGGAACTAAAACCAAGAATATAAAAAACATTTGCTCTTGATCAAAATCAATTTGAATCAAGTTTACAGAAAGAGTTGCCACAAATCCCATCAGTTTTAGGTCTTGGAATCCGTTGAATCGAATGAGTCTGAAGTGATCTTATTTTCCTGGTTTGAGATAATTTTGACTTCACTTCACTCTTATTGGCCTTAATTGGTGTCAAAGCATAAGTGTCGGAACCAATTTCCAATATACCTGTCTTCAAATTGTATTGTGTTTACAAAAATTAGTTTCTCTTTTGTTTTTTTTGCTCTGATTTTTAATCAAATTTGAATTACAAACCATTTGATTATCATTTGGACAAACGCTCAGAATAGCGCTTCCGACCACTTCCTTGTTAATAGTTATTTGTCCATTGAATGAGCATTTTTGGTCCAAAAGTTCCACATTTCGGTCAAAATTGGGGGAATGTTTTCGCAATGAAGTAATAATTAATGTTTTGTTAATCGGAAGTGAAATTTGAATTTCTTTAAGTAAATCATTTGAAAAATGAATCGTCGGATCGACTTTCAAATTGTCGAAAATGTTTGCCTCGATTATAATCACAAAATCCAGTGTTAAAAGTAAACAATTTATGAAATTCTGGATTTTTGAACAAAACATTATTCAAACAAAATGTGAATCAAATTATTTAACGAAAGAAAAACAAATACTTAAAACAAATATTTCGTAGGGAAATATGATCATGATATTAAGTTTCTTGGTATTCTCGTTTTGATAATCAGCCCATTATTATTGAGTTTATCGCTTTCTCTATTGTAATAAATGTTGTTTGAAATGTAAATTTGAATTTCAGAACAAAATTAATAAATAGATTACAAAACTATTGAATAAAATCACGAATAGAGTCAACGCTTCCATTTTTTTGATGAATTACACCATTGATTAATCAGAAGACTAATTGAATTGTTCCAAAAAGTCAGGACTTAGGGCTCGCATCTAATTCTGAGAGCACTGGACAGACAGTCTCTTAACTCATTTGATGGAATGCAGGCCTCGACCCCAACTTCAAAGCGCAACATTTTAGGGACAATTAACGGCCACATGAGATAGTCTATCCCTTTAGTCACACTTTGATTACTAGTTATTCAGTTGAAAATTCATTTTCTCTTCTTGTCTAACGATTCTGAATAAGTTTGTTGTCTATAATTAACTTATAATTCATAGCAATAGTACCGACACTATAAACACAAGTTGTAAATCAGTTTAAATAACATCCTTTACGGGTAGACAACTCCTGTGTAGAGCTCAGGACTAGATACGAAAGTTTACCAAGATAAATATTGCTGACATTAAGCTTGAAATTCTCTTATTCATTGAAAAACAATGATATGGTCAAAATTGTTTCAAAATTTTATTCTGGGTATTCACAGAACTTCAGAACCAAGAATTATATCCATTCTATGACCCTTCAAATGAGAAGTGTCTAAACTTTTCAGCTGATGAAAGTCTGTCGACTTTTACCTTTTCCTGACCATCACTACAATGACTATCAGTGAATGCAATCTAACAATCATTAAAAAAAGTTATGTAATGACTGTTCCAACACTTCCGACGACAAGTATTTCTTTCAAGGATTTTGAGCCTCAAATGAGTTGAAATGAAGGAATGCTTTCTTCTTTGAATTTTTATATTTCGCCCGACGAAAACGGAGGCCTAATGCACATGCACATTTTTGGGCTTAATCCTGTCAAAATCCAATTAAAAACAGGTTATTTCGGCTTAATTTAGTTTAAATTGTCTTAAAGTAGAGAAGGTTCCGGAAAAAACTCTGACCTCCTAGAATCTTTGGGAATGAAGGCGCTAATTTGATATACT
>JAQFXL010000662.1:0-17999 GCA_034693445.1 Edwardzetes edwardsi
TTTCACCGAAATTTTCATAAATATTGAAAAGGGGTTCTCTCTCTCTCTCTCTCTCTCTCTCTCTCTCTCTCTCTCTCCTACTATGGGATTATGTATTTCAATATTGTTTAGCATTAATTTATTTGATGTAAAAATTAATAAAAAGCATTATATATGCGATTAAACATTAACTGATCGAAAACATATCAAATCCAAGACTAGTTTAGAAGCACAGAATGAATGAGTAGGAGGTTTAGAATTTCATTACACATTTGACATCATTTATAGTACGAAAAATATAACATTTTATTAATATTGTTATAATGAGATCGTTTGTGAGGAGGGAATCGGTGTTGAGTTACGTCAGGCATCATAAGTGGATTACCCGCTAATGGAAAGGCAGTGCCAACCACTGCTCCCTTATTGTTTCTTATGGCTTGAATTATACTTTTTGCTCATTAATCACGCAATGAATCAAATGTTGATCTTTTAGATTATATAAATGTTAAGCTCATGGATAACCTATTGCCGATCGAATGGCATGTGCTGTCAATTAATTGATTACTCATTTGGCCCATTATTTGTGCCGTAGCTGATAGAGTGACGGCACATCCGTCTTATATACCAGTCTCTTGAAATCGTATAAAAAGCATACTTTGATTTTGCAGATCAATGAATACTTATTTATTTGTTTTTTCTTCTTTTTCTTTCACTCTCTTTAACTCTCTTTAACTCAATTCTAGTTTTCATGAACTCAACAAAAGTTGAATACTGTTTAAGTAATTGCATGTAATGTCTGACTCTATTCACACACAAATTGATTGCAATTAGTTTTTTGTTGAGAATAGAAATTAGAGTAAAAACGTTTCAAAACAATAATTCATAAAAGCGTTGAATGAAAGACATTTGTCAGAAGCCAACAGTTAATTATGTGTCACAAAAGTCGGCAATAATTTTGGTCATTATATATGAATTAATCAATTTTTGCGCCGAATATCAGTTTGCAGTCACAGCTAATGACACAATAATTCAATAGAAATGGTATTGAATTTGCCTGTCCTTCGCTCTAACACTCAACTGTTGACCACAGTTTGAGGCTTAATATCTGAACCGATCGAAAACACTCGTAGTTTTGTCGATAAACAAAATGTCATTTCTTATTAAATCCCGGATTAAATCCAAGAATATATAAGTTTTTATTCGGGAAAAGTTGCAAAAAATCATGAAAACAAAGAAAGCAAATCTGATTTCATATTCCAGTAATCTTTGAACTTTTTTTCCATTTATTTGAAATACAAAAATTGTATTTCATTTCAAAGGAAATGCAATAAGAAATATATACTTCTATTATATTGTGCAAGAGCAAAATGGTAGGGAAGGGATTGTTTCGAAAACTATTTTGAATATTACATTAATATTCTCAAAACGTTGTGCAAAAAAATAGATAAAAATCCTTTTTGTTCTAGCTCATGATTTCATTGTAAAAGATAAGATTATTCTAATTTTAGGCCATATTTTGTGCAATAAATGAATTCATTTAAACGAAATTAATTCGATGAGAAAAATCGGTAATAAAACTATCATTTCTAAAAATAAATGGGAAATTTGTATAAATAGTTTTAGGAAATGTTTCGGAAATATTGAAAGCAGCCATAAAATAATTTAAATTGGTAATTTTCCAATATTTTTGACAATATGTTCTGGTTTATATCACGATAACCTAAATTTTAGGTTCTAAACGATTAAAGCTGCTGGATAATGACGCAAACCATTAATATTCCGGATGAAAGGTCGGGTATTTAGAAAATAATGAAAAAGAAGGACAGAAATTAATTAACTTGATGACATTCTCTAATCAATGTTTAATTTATTTATTTTAATACTTCGGTTGACTATAAATAATCTGTGATTTGTATAATTTATGCGATAAATACCACTCTCTTTCATGTATTTAAATTAGATATGTATTGATGCTAATGTGCAGTTCCAAGGATGAATTCTACTAAGGCTTATTTCTACCAAGTTTATTCTAGGTTATATGTAAGCTTTCGTTAGTAAATAATAGGCATTTCCTTGTGCTGTTCGATATATATTCCCAAACCTAATATTTGGAGACCTTTTTCTTCGATGTCTTTCTTATTGAGAATTATTGTCATAAATATCGATCGAATTCTTCACACCATTCATGAGATGTGATATTCTCTGAATAATTGATAATTTTATTACAGGGATGAGAATGCAATTAGACTATAGGACTCTTTGCTCACACTTTAATGAAAGCTAGGAAGAATGTTTCTATTAAAATAAACCTAGCTCAAATCATATATCATCCAATAGATCGTCATTTCATAACTAATCTTGTTCAAATAATTATAATTGAATTTTGTGTTTGCGATTATTATTTGAAACTCTAGAAAAGTTCTTAATATTAATTAATTATTCAAATAATTGGAGAGATTATGGAAATAATGAAATTTTAAGTAAGACTCGAGTTTTATGTATTGAGGGACAAATGATTAGACTGTATTTCTGTGGACAACCATTTGAACAGCCGTTATGAGAATAAGTAAAACGTAATGCCTTTAAAATTGATTATTAATGTCAAAATTAATGCTCAAATTATAATTTAAATCAAATAAATTCAGTACTCATTAAACAAATTTCTGTATTTGAGAACTGATCTCAACATAAGTGAGTGCTTTATATATAAGTCTTGAAAAGCATTTTTCATAAAATGTTGTGAATGTGTTCAGAATAATAGGCAAATGAATGTGTTATTTGGATGTTTGCCTTTTGGGATATATGGCTCGTAAAGTATTTGACATTTAAGAGATCGGTGTTACTACAGCTGTAACTGTTGGCATTTTAACTCTGGTCTTGCTTTTTGACGATTGCTATCCAATAGAAAGGACAAGAGAAGAAAGAAATCAAAAGCATTTTTTAAGACATTTGAGATAAAAATGGCCCGAAATTGATATACAAATAAAAATTGTTTATTGCATTCGTTGGACGCCTTCACTAGAGATAAGACGTCGAATGACATGAATCGCATTCATTGTCTTTCGTTGACTTTCAATACTAAACACGAATATAAAAGTGTTGTTTCGATGACAACACTCACAGATAGTACACAAATATTATGCTTCAGATCTGTATGTCTTTGATTACTGAGCATTTGATGGCACAGACATTTCTAGAGCACAGTTATGTAAGTACTGTGCTCTTATATGGCACATACATGCCGTGTCGGTGCGTCTACCAAATTGAATTGATTGAACCTGGCACTAATCAAGCCTATCATCATATATTTCATTGAATTAGTTATTGTTTAAACAAAACTCAAACACAATATTTGGTATAAGTCTTAGACTTCTTCTTCGCTGATATAATAATTCTATTTATTTAGCAATAAAGCGGACAAACCTTTGTTGCCATAACTATCGGCACTTCTTTTCATTTAAACTCTAATAGTTTATTAGATATAATTGATATTTATTTTTAGTCTGTCTCTGACATTAAATTATTAGCAAGAATATTTTTCTTACAGATTTATTTTTCTGTCATAAATGCAGTTTTATTAATAAATTATTTTCCTTTTGATTCTAAATATATTCATAAAAATTATTATTTGTTTATTTAAAAACTAGTTTCGGCTCTTTTTGCGTCAAAAATCCCGATTCAAGTCTGTATTTATTACGACATTTTCGCTAAGAAATTGCTTTTTTACTCATTTCTTAAACTAAAAACTCTTTCAAAGATTTTTGCAGAGAAAAAGTTTTAATTTTATTGCTTTCGCCGATAACTCAAAAGACTTTGTTATTTATATTCAGTAATAATACTTATAAAACATGAAATGCAATCAAATGTTTTTTTCAGTGATTGAAACATTTTTGTCACATCAGAGCTGTTTTGTTATCGATTTGCAAACAAATAAAAACTGAAATTAAATTAAATTATTTAAAGTGAAGTGAAGTGAAGCTCAAGTGAGACATCGATTCAAAGGTAAACCTTTACAAACGATTAGCGGTTTTCTCAGTTTGTTTTGTATCGTTAGTGACAACAAATGCCTTTTTCGTGATCTAATTCAGCGAACAGATAACAAAAAAATGCACTTTCGATCGCACCGCCAGTTCCTAGAGCATTGGCCAGTATTGGTAGTACTGAACGCTCCGACTGTTTCGTGTTCACAGAATTCAATATAAAAAACAACTGCAGTTTTAAGCAAATAATAGACAACCCCTATATTCCTGCGTTTCCTTCAGGAAGTGATTGGGATCGGTATGTGGCCGTCGGTGGCACAACTGATCAGAGGCCATTTGCACTAGTATTAAAAGCGGCAAATCCCTTGAAATCCTCTTTCTATGTACTGTATTATTATTATTAAAGCATTTGACTGGGAAGCGAAAGCACAGCATTATTGCACAGCTAATGGAAGATGTGATCACTTTTGCATTTTGCGATAAAATCGACAAAAAACTTATTGGAGGCTCACATGAGTGGAGAGCCCAAACCTGTGCAGTGCCTCATCTATAATATCTAACGGAATAAAAAGAAGAAACAAAATTAATTACTTGCGAATGTATTGCGGTTTTGGGTGCAGATCGCAGGGTCTGTCTGTGCCGTTCATAACAAATGGCTCTTCAAATAAGTTTGCGTCAAATACATACAAACATCGGTTTCTCATTCTTTGGCCAAAAAGTTGGAAATACATTCAATGGTCGAAAAGATGTTTCTTCTATTAAATACTATCTCTTTATAACATTATTTGAGGATTTTGTTCATCGATTTGTAATCAATTGCGAAGAGAAAAGAATTCAATTGAATATAATTCACAGGAATATCATTAATAATTTGGAGAATGAAACAAATATACAGTTATTATATGAAAATATAGTTCAATGAAAAATATAATATCAATAAAAGAGACGAATAAAGTATTTCAACAAATAATAAATAAAATATCAAAAGTATAAAAACCCATAATGTTATCGATCAACCCATCAAATGTCCAAATATCACAACTAATGATATCTTGTTATGAAAGGACACAAATGGAAAATTTCATTTGAAATAAACTTTTTTGATACAAAAAATATCACTAAATTCATGGATAAATAGCTGTTTTCCAGAGAAAACCGTGTAAAGCACTTATTCTCTATAGAATTGAGTGTTCTCTCAATAAAAGAGTTGATATAAAAAATTGTTTTATACTTTATATTTGTGCGCAAAATATATCGAAAGATATGTTTTACCTGACTATCAGATAAACGTTTGAAAAAATTGAGAAAAAAATATCAATTAAATATTAGAACTCGATATTAAATCAAATAAATTGATCCTCGTGTTTGGCAAGTAATGGATCATCAAATTCTGTGGTTCAAAACTGTAGGTTGTGCTAGAAGTCAAACGCTGGTCATTTGGACAAATTATGTTTGCCTGCAATGCATCGTGTTTTGCGGCAAAAATACATTTTCTAATATATTAAACGAGAGAACAGAAAAAATTTGTTTTAATAAATAATATAACGATTTCATGAGAATTAAATTGTACTCAAAACCTATTTGTACTGCTCTTAATGACAAAACAATGAATTGATCATGAAACAGTCATCATCTAGCATTTTTTTTCATTAGCCAGCAAATCAATTCATTGAAATATATTTTTTGATAACTTTATTCCAAGTTTTTGCACAAAAAAATCATTTCACTTTAGTTCAAAAAAACGATAAACGAATAATTCTGGCCTTTTTGAGAGATAACCCAATAAATCAAATTAAATAATACACTTAAAGACTTAGTCCTCAAATATTTCAGAGCCATTTCCCAGGAATTTTCAAAATTAAAATTCACTGAATTCTGGGTCCAACTAATGAATAACAAACAATTCAGAAGAAGACCTAATCTATTGCAGGAAGATTTTTGTGTTTTTTCAGAATAAAATGTTTTGTCGATAAATATATTATGAGTTTATGAGTCAATTCATAAAACTTTGGTCTTATATGACATCAATTCTTTATTTTCATATTTCAGTCCTAAGACTCAATGAGTTGAAAGATTAGTTTTCTTTTTTATACTTATTTATGATCCAAAATATATCACAAGATTTCATCAATAATTAAAATAACAATTGCTTTCAGTGCCAGACATAAGCCATCGTTGAATGAGTGAACAAAACAACAAAATAAAAGTTTCTTTGTTTCTTGGAAAATTTGTGAATAAATTCCAGTGAAATATTGAAATTTATTCAAACAAATTGTAAAAAGGTTTTGATCATAAATTTGTTTACAAAGAATAAAAGTGCGAATTATATAATCTATTTATCACCAGAAGTATTTGGAAAATTTGTAAATTCAATTAAATTCAAAGCCTTAGAGTGTACTAGACAAAAAGCTTTAGAGATGTTGTTTGAGTTTTTAATTATTTGTTTTGTTGACCTTTTTCGTCACTCCTGATTGACCTAGCGCGAATATCTGGCGCCTCCACATCGTCTTCCATCCACCTTTTTAATTCTAAGGGCTCTCCGGTCACAGAATCTACTGTTTTGATTGATGGCAGCTCTCGATTCGCATTCTTTGGACACATAGACCTCTTCTTCTTCTTCTTAGGACACTGACATCGACACCAGTTTACAATCAATACAGTTATGACTGTAATTAAGATTAATATAAATAATCCGACGAACAGTACGCCCATAATGAGAAAAATCGGAACAATTCTGGGTTCTGATGTTGTTGTCACAAATGTTGTGTTGCCTTCAAAGGAAACGGATGTGGATGTGATGTTGCTGTCAGTATTGACTTTGTCGGATAAGTCATATTCTACAAAGTCTTCTCTTTGTGTTGAAATTAATTTCAGGATTGAAAACAAAATAACAGAATTTAAACTCATTTTGAAAATCGATTGCATTTTTGAGCGACAGCTCTTGTGTTTTATTCTGTGCTGAATATCAAATCAATGGCCTTATCTTCAAATCTCATCGTTTGATTCAAAACTGAATTTTTAAAATGATTTTCAAATAAAGGTTTGTTTCGCGCTTTTTATCAAATCAGATATAAATCACAATAAAAGTTGAGTTAAATTTAATTTATGAGCTAATCGTCGGCTAATTATTATAAATAAATATTAATATAGTTATCGAAGTTATCAGATTAAACTGTTATCAAGAATTTTCGACTTAATTTAACGGTTTATCTGAAACTTTGAGACTGAAAGTCATGTTATTTTGAAGTTAATTTTGTCGATTCTGTTGTCCGGGTCTTTCCAATTGCTATTTTGTAGCACTTCTCTGATTAACAATAGGGTTAAGGCTAGCGTTGAAAAGTGATTATTTATTGGGAATTGCATAACACAATAGATAAGAGGCATATCATAGCAACCAAGGATATTTGCTGCGACTCCTAAATACTATCGATTTGTCAGCCGATGTGTACATAAGTCGGGGTCATTTTACAGTTCTGACACGTTTTGACTGAATTATTTGAAAAACCATTCACACAGTAATAGAGCATAAATTATGTGCTGTTTTCTTCTTATTCTGTGCCGGTGTTAACTCACACCAAAAACACAGACCAAACACCGTTGTATTGAAAGTACTGTTGTTTTTAGAGCTAAAAAATCACTTTTGCATAGCTATCACATCAAAAAGAGGGAGAATTTATTCACTAAAATATTTGTCGACCAGAATAATGGGCGCATAAAATATGAAACTTAAGCTAACGATATATATTATACCAGGATCATTTATATCAGGCACACAGAAAGAGAATATTTTTTGCTCCTATTCTGGAATTAAACTGAAAAACAAAACAAAATAATCGATTCGTTTGTATTCCATATGTTTTTTGCAATCTTTTCCTCTTTTGCTGTTAACTAAGAATTGATTTTTTCCAAAACAAATACAAATTATTCTAATGTTTGTTCTGTTTTTTGCTAATTCACTGATTAATTATTTTAATTACACTAATTAGAAAGTATTGCTTATTTGTATTGCAAAAGAAGTGTCATTAGGACCTTGATTAAACTAAAATCAATTATTTTTGTCTTAATTTAGGACCAAATGGTTCTGGAAAATGAGTCAAACTATTAGCCGAAAATCACATCATTTTGTGATCACTTCTTATTCATTATTAATCTGCAATTTGTTAACAAAAAGCATCACTTATTCCGAGTGTCATTCAAAATGATTTTATCAAAAATGGATTGTTTATTATGAGAGCAATGGAGTCCTTCTTTTCAGCTAGATGACAATGAGCAGTCAAATTTGCTTAATGATAGACGCAATTAATCAGAATTGTGTTCCGAGTAATAAATTATTGTCAAATAATTTTGTGATCAGATGAGGGTTTCCGTCAGTTGCGCTCATTTTCATGTTCGTTAGTCGTTCGTTATGTTTGGCCGAAAATTTTTCATATATTTTGACGAATGGTTTTATATCTAACTGTTTATGAGTTATGAAGAAGTTATGAACATTTGATCATTTTCTGGCACTTTTGCAGTGAGAATGCCTTTCCCTCTGAAGGCCAGTGTTGTAGCTGTTGACTACTTGGCTATCAAAAAGACTTCGGTTATAATAATTCTGTTCTTCTTTTGGCATTTGCGTTGGGTTTCAATCAAACCTTTGGCCAAAACAAAGGATAACCCAAAATAAGAGAAAGAAAAATATGTTTTCATAAACCTTAAGAAAATCGATGAGAAGACCGAAACAAATGAATTATTCCCAGAATTTTCTCCAATCTCTCGGATCTGTCTATTTTCTACTCGAGTAGAAAACTTTTGCACCAATCCTAAGGCTTAGGAATAAACTTGCAATTGATTTGACAGTTGGATGCGTTGGTTGTGTAAAAGAGACGAACAAAGAGTAAACTTATTCTAATTCTTAACTAAGTATTAATCAAATCGTTTGATAAAAACAACAAAAATACTAAGAAAAAGTCAAAAAACACAAAAAAGCGAAGCAATTAATCAAATTGGAAAACATAAACATTAGTTTGAAGGCAAGTTTAATTTGCTTAAACAGCACCCGACACAATTCATTCTAATTGAATGACACTCTTTTAATTCGTTTAGTTTCTAGAGTACGGGTCGATAGAAATGTTATTTTTTACAATCAATTCGTTACATTTGTTTGAGATTTTTGTTTTTAAATCTTTGGGAAACGGAGAGAAGAAGTCATTAAACAGTTATAAAAGCATTTCAACCAAAACTTAATAACAAAGTGATGGCAAATGATCTGAATATTAGAAACAATTTCTGTTGAATTTAATAATTTGAGTGAAGAAAAAAATGTTAATAACTTTATTAAATCTAAATTTTATTCAAATTATACGATTTGCCAGAACCTTCTTTCCACCAATCATTAGTGCCTAGTTTAAAGTCTAAAATTTCATTACGTCTGTTGTCATCGGTAATGCAGTTATAACCAAGGCTCAAACTTTTGCTTGGCAGATCAAAATTTCATGGGGACTATAGGGGAGGTTAAAAATTACATTGAATCATGCAAGATGACTTGATTGTTCTAAATTCAATTTCAATTACTTTAATTTTAGACCAAATTGTGTTTAAATGACCAAGTTACTAAAAATGACTAGTTTTGAACGCCAGATAAAAATTCAATAAGAGCGTATGCAATCTAATCATCACACAGCATCTAGGGTGAGTTTTCATGTTCAACATCTCCCTTGGCCATTCCTTCTCAGATTAACTTCGATATTTACTTTGAAGAGTTTGTTTACTTGAGTCCACTAATTAACTCAAATGTATTTTTGAGATGAAATTTGAAAAATCCATTTAAATAAAACAGTTTGTCTTCAAATATATGTTAATTATTTTTATTCATTGATTTTTAGGGCAAAAATCGATTAATTGATTCATCAGAAAACAAGTCAAATACCAAAAAAGCATTTAAATTTTCAGAAAAATTAAAATTAGATAAACAAATGAGTCGACTGTTTATCACTCAAATGGTTTGGTTTTTTCAATGAGTATTCGCTTCGGAAAACATTATTCATAAAATTCCAGTATTGAAATAATGGATTGCAATTAAATTTATTAGCAATTCTACAAAAAACAGATCTCATTAACAGTTATCTTATTTGTCGCTTATGTTAGGAAAAAGTTCATTCAGTGTTCTTCAGAATGTGTGAACTAAAAGTGTTGGTCCATTAAACTGATGTTCTGTTCATTTCTTTTCATACATTAGTTTTTCGAAGCATTTCTACTCTGTTTGTGTGTCTCTCCTCTCTTCCTCACTCTTAGCTAAACGAAAGGCCATTGCTTTGGAAGAGTTGATTAGCAGCACATCTCATGCAAACACTTGTAATATTAGGCCTTCCATTGCAAGTGTGAAACAATTCAATTGCAATCTCAATACAATCTTATTTGTTTTATAAGAGAGAGACGAGAAGAGAGACAGTACTGTAATTTCAATCACATCTCATGCAATACCTTTCAAGAAAACTACGATAAGACCAAAGCCTTCAGACAATAACATAAAATAAGTTTCAGTTGAATGTTAGCCCAAAAAAAAAATAGTGAACAGATTTAAGTATTAATCCAAATAAGTTTGACATTTTCGCCAACTTTTTCTCTATTCAATGGCTGTGATTGCACTGAATTTTTGTGGACAAACAGTAGAGAAAAACAAAGAACTTTCGCTAAAAATAATTCTCATAATTAGAGCCCGGATTTGAAAAACAATTATTTGTAAAATAAGAATAAAAGCAAACAAAAAGTTCATTAAATAACAAATAAGACTCACTTTGAGAATAAATCGCTGAACAAAACACAGATCGCATTCCTTAATGAGAGAATTGGAGCAAAAACTTATTATTACAAATCACACACAATAATTTGCAGGTTCGTTTTACTTTTTAGTAGAAAAACAGAGTTTCAAAGTCTTTTTGCTTCACATTTAAGTTTTTCAAACGTTTAGAACATTAAGAAGTGTTTAGATATAGTGTTGGGTTTGGACTCGTTGTCAGATCCGAACTGAATAAAAGCAGAGCAACATATGAAGGCTTATCATCGGAGCTAACGATGCCTATGAAAGGAGAGCCCTCACAATTGAGACAGCAGTTCCACAGTACGAATGCTGAGCGCTGGCAGGCCATGCGCTCTTGTTTTGTGCCCAAACACTCGATGAGCCTATCATTCGACGAACTTGTCTGCAACTACTACTGGAACTGGCGATGACTTCAAGGATAGTTCACTTTATTGTCCGATCGATTGGAATGAAAGCAAAATTTTAATACTGAAAATATCACAAATCTATTGTATTATAGTCTTATGAATAATATTAGAATAGAGTTTTGGAGAGAGTGTTGGGAACAACACATCATATAAACAACAAATCAATTGAAAATAAAAGCAAACATCCAGAGCAGCACTGGGTTTTAATTTATCTCTTCAATGCCAGTCCATTATTGCACTAATTCTTAGGATTTAATTCAAATAAATGGTGTCTTTTAACAGTTCTCACGCGTATTGTTATACCAAAAGTTTTGATCATTACTTTTACCATCGATTTTATGATAATCGGCTCTAATTTCTGAATTAAATTTTACTTTAATAACTATTATGAGCTTCACATGAATTGCAAGATTAATTGCCTTCATTTTATACTTGAATGATAATTTCAAAAATCTTCTACAAAACTGATTCACGAAATGATTGTCTTTTATTTTTCATTCAACTCTTAACATATGAACTCTTTTGTCGTATAATTAATTAAAATTTTATTTGAATTTCACGCTTTTCAATGCAATTATTGTAAACTTGCATATCAATTGATTAATGGTCAAGCTTACAAATTAGCTAGTTTATCTCATATTTCAAGCAAATTTTGATTGAAACTAGAACCTTATTTTCTTTTCAAAAATATTATTGATGTTGAGGAAGAAAAATCCACAGATGTTCAAGGTTATTTTGAATTTCATGAATAATTGAAATTCATATTTTATGAAGAGATTGAAATCGATTTGTTTCATAACTATGTTTTTATTTGTCTTTAAGTTGAAATCATGTAAAATAGTGAAAACCCCTCTCATTATTAACAACAAAAATTAAGAAACAAGCAAGCTAAAGTTTAGAATCATTTATAAATTTTATATATTGACTGAATGGATCAAAAATCGATTTTCCTGGAGCTAAATGTAAATTTCAAGACGAATGTTGACTTGAAACAAATTGAAGCTTGTTCTGTCCTTGTCATGCACTGTCATCTCAACCCTGAGTACATGTGTGAAACCCGACCTACAGTTAATCAGTTGCTTTCTGGTAGTAAATCAGCAAACATTGTAATTAGCGTTCAATAAAAACAATTCTCTGCTTTTTTGCGCACAAATCCAACGCCTACTCATCGCTCAACTTCTTAAACAACTGAAATCTAAAATATACAGTTGGATTTCAACCAAGAGTACGATCAAAAACCAACTTGCTCAATGACACACTAATCGCGACTAACAATAATGTCAGATAAGGTATTAGTTGTTTTGAATTCGAGAGACATAGACATCATTTAAAGTGAGCCATACTTTAATTAAACTCAATTTAATAACTTTTGTGGGAAAACAGAACGTTATTTGAATCATCAAAATAAACATAAATCATAACAAACCGGAGAAAATGAATCTTTTGGAATGTGCTCTGAAAGCAAATGAAAGGACCGAAGCAATAATTAATTCGAAAATTTCGTTTCTATTTGTTGCCAAAACACACTCCGGACTAAGAATTTCTTTGAAAATTATCCGATGCCTTACAGTGTCTTCCAAACAGAAGTAGAGATAAATTTTGAAATTCAATCAAATTATCGACAATTTATTGGCATTTCATCGAAAATTGAATCCAATTTTGTTGTGAATAAGTTCTGATTTGACATTAATTGTGTGCAGGAATGTTGCAATGCATGATAAACTCAAATCATTTATTATCCTCTAGGGATGACCAAGGGTGATATTAATTACATATTACACGTAGAAATTTCATTTTTCATTAGTTAGCTTGAAACATTTTACGTGCCGTAAAAATTCGAAATTTGATCAATTCATTAATTTTCTTGTTTTCATCAATACTAAAACATATTTATAATCAGTTGGAAAACCTTTGCTTCACCCCAACCACACTTGTATTCTACAACAGAGAGTAAATTAATGAACGATTGAGAAAATTTCACTCAATTTAGTGAAAAAAAGCAAATAATTTGAAGGTATTATTATTGATATTTTTGCCAAAATATGTTTAAATTAGAGAATAGAAAAACTAATTATAAAAACGAAAAAAGATTTATGGCTTCGAAATAAATACAAAACGCGTTCAAAACTATTCATCAAAATTTCTGATAAATTATCGAAAAAAAAACTTTTATTTCTCTCTCGAGTTTTCAAACCACTAATGAATGGCTGAAATTTTTTTTATGGAATTTAATTTTTTAAAAATATTATGAAATAAATCATTAGTTTTATGCATAGTTTTCAGTGATGCCCAGAGAGAGGGTTCTCGAGAGGGTATCGAATTCTTTGTTTTTAGCTTGTTGGGGATTTTGGCAATTGCTCAATCACCCTCTGTTCAATTGTGTTTAATTCCTGTGGTTGAGTGCCTTGAGCATCACCAGCGCATAATTTTGGAGAAACGAGAAGCTTATTACTGTTGGAAATTAATAATTTCTATTCAATAAATGCATTGTTTTAATGGAGGCGAACGTAAAACTAATATTATTTGCCATTAAACGTGTCATTTGAGTTGTGATGAAAAATACAATTTTCACATTTGAGTCAAATTAGTTTTATATGCGATTCATATTTTGTATCCAGTCGTGCGCTGATCACTAATCACAAAGAATAGTCATTTTTCTGCCAAAATTATCTTCTCTTTTGATAATTAATTGTTAATTTTGTGTCGAATTCCAAAATAGAAACCATTGATCAGAGGATACTTCCAAATAGACTCTTATATTGGATTTTTCTCCTTTCAGTGACATTTGTTTTCAGTCTATCTGTCATTGAGATCGAAGACAATAACGAAATGTTTACTCGAAATTCAATTCATGGCTTGACTTTTTTGTGTCGTCTATTTTGCACTGAATTTCCTTCAATTTATTATTTAGTTTTCATTTCGAGTTTGTCTCTATTCAGACGATAGATTGAATTAATTTTCCGACAACCAAGACTATATTGTCAAATATTAATTCTAGTAAACAAGATATGTTGGGAATTGAATCGAGGTTGAAATCAAGACAATAAAACCTTGGTATAACTTGACAAAATTCTGATTGAAGAAAATATTCTGACATCAAAACAAAACTTCAAAGAATATAATAAATCATATTTCACAATACGGGACATAACTTTTGTTTATTCGAATATTTTAGGAATATATAATCAAGGAAATTCCACTTAGGATTTAACGACAATAACAGTTGAATAAAAACCTGAACTTCGAGGGAAATATTAATTGAAGCGTCTATTCATTTGATTACTCAGTTTTATTATTCAGTAATTATATGATATGAAGTCAAAGCAAACATTGATTTATGTAATTAAGTTTCATTTGACTCTAGAGATGTGCAAGAATTCTTGAGGAAAGGCTAGAAAATTATTAATACAAAATATATAAAACAAACGGGATTAATCTTTTACCATGAACTTAAGAGTTCAATGTTGTTCAAATTTATTCTAGGTTTCTTATGTTGAATTACTGTATAATTTCAGGAATTCAGTGAACCCAAAGGGATATTCTTAAAAGCATGTTGAACTTGGTCATCCCTCATGTATTCCCTTTTGTAGTGAAATTCAGACCTAAAATCAGTGCAGAAAAGTGTCTTTCGAGGAATAAAACAATTTTCCAAAGCTTTCAAAAATATTCTGAGCAGAGAAATAGTTGTCATAACTCATGCCTTAAATAATATGTTATTCATGTTATGCATCAAAAATATGATAGAATTCCTGAAAGAGTGAAAAATTTACTGAAAATTCAGTTCAATTATGAAATCTATAAACAGATATACTTTTGTTTCGCTTCGATTCACTTATTGTTCAGTTTTGTCAAAAATCAAAAGATAATGAAATCCCGGAAAATAAGAATTGATTTTTCATACATTTGGTAAACGAAATGATTCAAAAACTTTTTCAAAGTTTAATATTTGAATTACAAATCCAAATAAATGAAATTTATATCGAAAGCCATGTTTTGAAAGGAATAGAGACCAGGAATTATGTATAAATGTTAAACATTCTGATAAGAGATTCAAATAACTTGTTTGTTTAGTTAACAATGACTTAAAACGTGATCAAAGACTCAGTTTTTAAATGAGATTCTTTTGGTAAGATTTTAAATTTAGATAACAATCGAAAGATTACGTCAATTATCAAACAAATCCATACATTTGTTTAAATATCAGGAAAGGGTCTCAAATAAAGTATCCTTTAAGCGATTCTTTTGCCAAACAATTTCTCTTTATTTCTCAAACAATTTGAATCACTTTTAAGACTTTTTTTACATTATTTGCGAAGGTTTTAAGTTTTGTGATTCAATCGGAGACTAATAAAACACGAATTGTTGAAAAAGAAGAAAATGAGCCGAAATGTGATACAAAATTAGAGTATGTATTGAATGGTTTGTATAGAAATTGAGAGAAAGAAGTAAACCTTCAATAAAGGCAAACAAAAAATCTTTCAAATTAATGAAATAAAAATCAAATTAGGATTTGTGTGCTCTTGGCACTCTTTGCAAATACCAATCTGTTTCTAAATCAGTTTCAAAAATCAAATTACTTTGAAGCAAATTATTAGAAAAATATAAATAACTTTGAAATAAGAATTTATTTAAAAATAATTATCTGTTTAGAATGCTATTATTTGACCTTGAATCATAATTGGCTCAAAATCAATTACTTAATGGAAAATTTTTGATGGTTAACAGATGAGTGACTTCTTTTCTTGTTAAATAAGTAAATCGTAATCAAAACAATTTAATCTTAAGACATATGAAATATTGATTTTCTACAAAAACACTTCATTTAATTGATTTATATTTTGTGTAAGACTTTTGTCAAAACAATATTTCATTGAAATTGAAAAAATCAAATAATCAATAAATTCAAATATTCTGAGAAATATGTTCGAAAGCGATACTAAAAAATATTCAATACCTGGTTATCATCTGAACAAAGAAACACATCCTTTCGCTCGAGGAGACACTGAAATTGAATTTCGTTTTTTTCAAGAATAAAAAAAAAGACTTTAAATTTATGTATTGCATGAAAAACATTCAAAAATATGTTTACGAAATCACTTCAAAAGCATTTTTGTTTACTTCCGTTTAATTAACTTTATTTGTTTTGAAATTTATCTGCTCTTCAAAACTCTTCACAAATTCCTTTTTCTTATCATTTTTGAATTGAACAAAAAACAATTGCTGTAGAAATGCCCATGCACATCTGCATATTGCAATGGAATTAGAAAAAGTTTGGCTAAGATTTAAGATTATTACAGATCTGAATAAGCATTTGCAAGAATTCTAAGAATTCTAATGAATTCCAAGAAACGTTTTTGCCATCGATTGTGACGCAAAAGAAGTCGATTGAACTGATATATTGAACTAATCTATGGCTCAGTTTAATTGAGTTCCAGAATCAGGCGATAGAATGAATCGAAAATAATTACTATCTCTTTGGTTCTTGTTTAATAAAATACCCGTTTCTTAAGAAACTCAATAAATATTTGGGTTCATTACTTGACGTCAAACGAAAAATTTGATTAATTGGTTGTGTTTTGAGACTCCAAACGCATTATATTCTTCTAATCATACAAAAGACTAGAATCAAGTGTTTGGCCAATGAATGGTTCAAATTTTCCGTTCAAGTGGATACACATGCAAAATGGTTGAACACATGCAAAAGTGCTTTTGTTTTGAGTCTATTATAACCAGCAAAAGGTTGTTGGACACTATTACCAGTCTGTCTCTATCTGCTGTTCAACAGCGCATTTATGGCAGGCGAGAGGTACAATGAGATTGTGGTACAGCACAGGCACAGCATAAACAATGGATTAGAATAATAGTGTCTTTTGAGAGTCAAATATATTGTGTTTTGTGTTCGCAATTACTGATAGACAGAGCCTTTTGGCACAAGAACTCAACCAAATACTCGACAGCAATAGGTTTACTATCTTTAAGATTGGATCCGAAAAAAGAGAAAAATCAAAGAATAAACCAAAAGAGAGAGAAAATTGTATACAATTTCCAGTGTGGCTCAGATCCTATTCAACGAGCTACTTGTGCAGATAAGGCCATTCAGGCGTAACTAAAGACTCGCATAGACTGCTGCTCTGCATAGTCTTTAGATCAAAATGACACAAAAAGACACATAACGTCCTACTGGTCTAAATGATGGCCACTGATGTGGATGTGCTCTATGCTGTCAGTTATGCCGTTCGGTTGTGATCACAGAGTTCTATATTCTATAATTAGTTGAATGTCTTGTGCTCTTCAGTTCTGTCGCTATTTTACAGACATTAGATTTTAGTGACTGATCGCTGAGTCGGCTCTACTTCTGGACAGAGAATCTGTGGCACAAATGTTTGTCACATTTTAGTGTCACATAAGTTACACAAAATTCAATGTCTCGTTAATCACAAACCAATGAATCGATTTCAGAGTTTATTCAAAACTCAATCGTTGTTTGAAAATAAATAATTCGAAGAAATATTTCAAAGAATTTATTGAAATCTTTGATCAAATCCTTTAAATAAATTAAAAATTTATATTAGTTTTAAGTATTTTCAGTGCATTTTTCAGTCTTTATCGAGAATGTTCCGAATCGTTTAAAATTAATAGAATTTTTGATATGTATTCAAAATTATCAAATGACGTGGTTTTTAGAACTAATTTTCAACTGAGATTTGGTTGTGCACATTTTGTAAAATTCATTCAAAGTGATTTAGATATTATCAAGTTACAGTGGATAACTATTTGTATCAACCATGACGGGAACTTCAGAAAGGTTGACAGAATTGGTTAGTTGACTGAAAT
>JAQFXL010000663.1:0-17996 GCA_034693445.1 Edwardzetes edwardsi
CTGTGACTCCAAAATCTGTCTCTTAATGAGAAATTCTCTTATTGAGTGGGCTCCTAATGAGAGGTCCGACTGTAATCCATTTAATGATCACACTATTCAATGGAGAAAACATTTAAGTCTAACAATCAAAATGATCATAAAAAAATATTAGCCTGGATGTCTTTAGTTCTAATTATATTCTCTTTTTTGACATTTCTCCTGCGTTTGCATATAATTTGAATTAATTTAGAAATCATTTGGAAATCATCGCAAATGAGATACAGATTACTAATTAAAGGAAAACAGCTCTCAATTTAGTCAAATTCAAGTCTTCAATATTGCTGTCTATCAGATCCGAAAAGAGTCCTTCACTTTGATAGACATAAGAAATGTTAACTTCCAAGTCATAGACTCCACTCTTTTGTTATCCACTGATTCTATAAAACTTCAATTAATTGAATTTATACCTAGCTCATTATACTTTTCTTTCATTAGATTGAATTTTTGGAGGTTATCTGAACTGACATAATCGCAATCAATATTTAGAAACTAAAATTCATACTCTATTTGATTCAAAGATCTGGTATGAAAATATGTTCTTGCTACGACATGTTGAATTTTCCAATAATATTCAAATAAAAACTTACCTTACAAGAAAATTGTTGTGGCTCAAATCCGGTGTCAAAAAATTGGTTGTGAAATCATTATTTATTTCATATTATCAAAAATATAAACTATTAACAAAATGATAAAAAGCTTATTTCAGTTATCAAAGAGTTTTTCACTGAAATATTTTCTCAAAAAATCATCAAAAATAAGTCATTGAAACAAAACTTAAATTATATTTAAATTTCAAAAATATATTTATTTACAAAACCTGAGTAGAGATGGTTTGGCCGCGAATTCAAAATGATTATCAAAATAATAAAGGTTGACCATGCTAATTTTCAATTAATTGAGACATTCTATATTCTCAGGTATTTTTAACATTTAATTTATTAATTTAACAAAATTCACTCTTTTATTTGATCATGCACGTTTATACTCATTGGAAATATACTCGGTGTCTTTCCATGGTGACAGGTCCATGGAAGGCAACACTTTACACTCCACTCTTGGGTTCCTGTAAAATTGTTCAAGTTAGTCTTAAGAAAATTATCAAGGCTTTTATAAAAGATTGAACAATAAGCTCATGAGCACCTTGAGCATATTTGAGTCTGAATTTGTTATCAGTTTATAGTCAGGATTATACTTACGTGTGAGGGTTGGCCTTAAGCATCGGGTAGAGCTGAATGGTGTGAATATCATCTGAGTTATCGCAAAGTAATCTTGCTAATTTAGCCTTTCTTATCTCTTCGAGCTGTTCGGGTGTCAACTGTGAGGGCCATCCCTTGTTCTCGTACCAGAATCTGTCACCTCTTCTCACGTGAGAGAACTGTTCGCCAATAATGCAGGCAAATGTAGGCCCGACCAAAGCACCCGGCAGTGGATACTCTGCAATACCGGCGCTCCAAAGGTCTAAATCATTGACATCTTTATACAAATTCATATATCTTTGAATAGTTTTGTTGGGAAACAATCCGTGCATTTCATAAAAGCCCTTAATTTTTGGTAAACCACAATATTCCCGATAAGCGTTATACCCGGGAAGACCCATTTCACGCGCCCTCTGGATATTCATAGCAGCAAGGTCAAGACCAAACTTTTCTCCTGGTTTTTCGAATAAATGATTGGTTACTTCGGTGGTGATATCTGAGTCCATTCTATAGGTGTGCTGATTGACCAGACCCAACATGAATGAGTCGACAGCACCCGGTTTATAAAGTTCGTAGGGCTGTCTCAACAGTGCTGACAGTCGTATCGATTCTGAGACAAATGTATTGACAATTAATTTCAATGAAAAACATTAAACAATAATCTATTGATTGAATGCTTACCGACTTTCTCGTGATATTTGTTATATCTTTCGGTAACGTCGGGAAGAATAGAGTGACCGAAGCGAAAAGCGGCCGCTTGGAAAGCAGTTCTAATACCCGGGTTAACTTTGGCGCTATAGCCCTCATAATAGCCTTTTGGCATCAGATCCAATCCATAACTACTCATTGCTTTTCTGCCAATAGTAACGGGTAAGAACTCATTGAAGGTAATGTGTTGTACTATAGCCCCGATTATTCGTCTGGTCTCCTGGTAGAGGATCTCGTCATCCCAGTGCGGGTTCATGTGTTGAAGAGTACCAGCGATTCGGTTGTGTTCTCGCATCCAAACGGTGTGCATAACAGTCAACTGCAACTGTTCATTGAGCCGCTCGTCTCCGCCATCAAAACAGTACAGATTACGGGAACGACCCGTCCGTTCGCAACTGTATGACAATTTCAAGTCAAATAAATGACTCGATGATAATTTAAAGCAATACTGACCCTAATTCTGGTTCTTTAGTTTTCATTGGTAGCAAGTCTTTCATTCCGAGCTCTCTGTAGATAGGACTGGTCTTTAGCCTTCCACCCTCGAACTCCCTGAGCCTTGTGGCCACCTCTTGAGTGCTTCCATATACGAAGTTTGCGTCGATGTAAGAAGAGATGGAATTCTGTTGACTTCTGGGTCCTAACGGACAGTTAGGTTTGACGCCAGGCATTGACCGTAAAAAGTCCATACATTGTCTGTCAAAGTACTTATAGAAGGGATCGTTAGCTGGGATTTGGATCGGGTAACAGCTGGGATGTCGACTTTCGGGAGGGTTTTCACAGCATTTGATGGTTTCGCTCTTCTCATCTGAAAATTGGTGTCAAAAATAAGGAAACAATTATGAAATTATTGCTTTAATTACCGGTCGGAGAGGGGGCTAATGTCAAATCGTGGTCAATCATTTGACCCCAGGCTATGGACAGATAAGTGAGATGTCTATCGTGGGCACTGATATCCTGGTGAACAACAAAAGAGACAAGTCGAGCAGGTGCTAGGGTTGTGCCATCAGCTGACTTCTTCGGTTCAGTTATACCTTCAAATTAAAACATTGATAATAAAACTGATTTATAAATAAGAAAATTAATACCATCGACATAATCAGGTGGGAGGAACCGGAGCATAGCTGAGCGGGCACTGCCCCATGAAGGGTAGTCCAGATTATTACACATTCCGGTGAGGGTTCGGTATTTACTGATTTCGCATTTGACTGGTTTCAAAAATGTGGGGCAAAGGTCGCGGACGGCAGTCTTGTAGGTATCAATTCGGGGTAAACCGAAAAGTATCGCCGATTTGGTCAGTCCATACCATTTAGCCAAAAGTTGAGACGCCTTTTGAAGTATTTCTGCGACGACCGCAATGTGTGGCGGTTTCGGGTAATCGGAAGAAAGTTCGTGCACTTCTGGCGGCACATATCCGCCCAGCATTGCCTGTGCCTCACCCACTGCTCTGTTTATGTCATCATAGCTGATGCACACCTGACCCGTCGGTATATAAGTCGAACGTCTTATACTATTGTAATGGAAAGGTATATCATTTTGCCATTGAATAAGAAGAAGAAACATTTAAACTATCTAGTTTATTTCTCTCAGGTTAACTTAAATATTTAAGGCATCAAGGTACAAAACAAACCTGGGCACATAATTTCCGAGATACTGAAGCCCACCTGAAAGTGGAACCACTTCAGGCTCCTGGGGTTGAAGTCCGGGTACAATAAGGTCACAATCTGGCGCATAGTCGGGTGCGTAAGGGGTAGGCCTTTCCAGAGACAAAAGTGACCCGAAACAATTGCAAATTAATGTCAATATAAGTGTTGATAAACTGGAAGAAGAAATAAATTAAGAAAAAAAACTCAATTAAAAGGCAACAAATTATAGCAAACAATGAAATGAATGAAAAAAAATATGAATAATAAAAGAAAATTTGAGGTCAAATGTTATTTTAGTTATGAAACAAATTGAATGAAAACTTGAATTTTCACAAAACATAAGCAATAAATTCTGATGAAGAATAGCGAGGAAAAAGTCTCAACTCTTTCTTCTTGATTATTGAATAACGAATACGAAAATCAAATCCAATTTCATAATAATTATCTTAATTTCTGAGTTCAAGACAAAAGTGTTTGAGTTTATGTCATATTTGGTTTTGATTTCTTATCAAAATCTTTAATATTTCTTATGATAATGACTTGAAATTTGCTCAACACTTGTGTGTGTCTTTTGAACAGCACTTGACTTATGTCTTGACTCCTGAAGAAGTTTTATTTTTTTAATCAATTATTCAAACAAATAATTAAAAGATCAAAAAATGGGTCAAATTATCATTCAAAGTGATTCGAAGAAAAATTGATGCAAGATTCACCTGGCAACACTTTCAGATTCAACTGGCAACATTATAAAGAGAAGAAACACCACTAAAATATTCATAACTTTTATTCACATTTAACTCGACTTAACTGCCAATTAACTCAACAATATTAAAGGTTCAGTGAACATTTCAATTACTTCTTTGACACTTTCATCGATCGGATGTTTCTTAAGATGTCTTAGAGAAGGATAATCAATGAAAGTTATTAAGGCATAAAAATAATGAGTTAGTTTCTATTTTGAAGGCAATTATTTGTAATTCAATACTAAATAATCTAATATTGGATTTAATGAACAGAAATTGCATTTCAAATGTTTGTCTCTAATTTGAAATAATGACTGAATTTTCATCTCGATATTTGACCCAAAGCCAGACTTAACCAGGAATTAAATCAGCAGTTAATCAAAGATAAAAAATACATTTCCCACAAAAAGTAGATTTAAATCAATCAAAGATTTAACTCTAATCTAATCATTAGTTTTCTAATAGTTTTCAAATAGTCTGAAAGTAAATGATTTTTATGTAAAACTTTAATCAAATTATTTATAAGTTATTGTTTTGAGGCATATCCTAGAGAATGGGAAACAACACTCCTTATAGATTATAAGCGATGACATTTTTAGAATAATTACGGTTCAGGTGATAAGCAATCAATTAATACAATTAATTAATCTTTGATTTTTATAAAACAAAATTGTTTTTGAAGTTTAAACTGATTACAAATATTTATTGGCCTTAAAATTGTTATAATTATGTATTATATTAAGCAAATTGAATGCAAATAAAAATAAAACAAATATTTTATAATGAATTCTATCATTCAATAGATTGTCGAATAATAGCTTTCAGGTATAGGTTAGCAGAACGCAAATCAGATTTACAAGATCATCTCATAAATCAATAATTTTTTGTTAATTCAAAGTTATTTTAATACTTTTATTGGTTTATTGAATTCTTGGCTTTTAAGGTGAAAAATGAAGAGAATATCAAACACCTAATACATATCAATTTCAGTGCCGAATTCTTCAAGTTGTTCCTGATAAACAAGCACTTATCCTGATAAAATCCAAAGTTATTTAACCTTTCATTATGTTTGCAAAATTTGTACATAGAGTTCATTTTGGATATCATGTGATATGATTCATATCACACCACCCTTGGCTACCATCGACTATTAATAGGTCTAATTTTAAATGCATTTCGATAAATTACATTACTTCAAAATATTGCACAGGTAGTGACCATAGACTAAAGACTAGATCTAATGGCATACATACATGAGTTACACTTTTCTCATGTATCGCACAAACAGCTCATCAAAACATTAATTAACATAAAAATACAGTTTTATTTGCTATCAATTAATCAATTTTGAAGTTCAATAGTTATTTGACGTCTATTTTGAAACACTATTTTCAAACAAACAAAAAATATGCCACAAATTGTAAACAAGTTTTCAAATAACACATGCGATATATTTACCTAGCTATTTATCTTATAGGATGGAGTCTAATGGAATTTTTTTTCAAATACCAGAAACAAATATTTAAATTGAATTTAATTTTTGAAAAAATATGATTAATTGAAAGTTTTTTTCCATTTCCTATATTTTATATTCAATTACCGAATAATAAGATGTTATGTATAGCCGAGAGAGGATTTGCTAGAATAATAAGCTAAATAAGTTTTTAAAATGAGCTAATCGTGAGCGGAATTTTTCAAAATCGAAAGCTGTTATTCCTAACATGATTTGTGGTGAAGTCATTTGTGCCGGTATTCAGTAGGAAATGCTTTTTTTGCTTATCCCAAACAACTAATACTATTTATTTAATGGTATTTTTGGTCTCATTGGACACCAATTAAATACAATTAAGATTTAAATTTGAAAATCTTTTGATTTGTTTGAAAGATTTTGAACAACAAATTAGGAGATATTTATTTAGAAATTCATTTTTATCACGAATATTACTCAATACTTAATTCATATTCTAATTAACTGATTGTCACAATGGGTTTAAATTAATGCAAACAAAGGTTTTGATTTGAATTCTGATCGAAACTATAATAAAATCTGAATAACAGTCAAAACGATTATTATTAATAGAAAGACATCCAGTAAGTAGGGTTAATAGGCTGAGCGTGAACTGCCTATTTCATGCATATCATCTGATTTGAGCATGGTGGCTCAAAACAAATTTCAAATAAATTTTGAATTGACCTCGATTTGTGATGTTTGTCAGTTCAAGTGTTTTTCCAGTAGTTCACAAAAACGATTTCCTGATTTTTTCACATGACTTTCTATTGTTTATACCTTGATCATCTTCTAAATTTAAAGAAAGTGCTGGAATCTACATGTATGAGAAAATTTCCAATATTAGCGTAATTTTCCGAAAAATTACACATTTTTTCTCCAAAACATAACCCAATTTCCAAAAGTATTTAATTTCCAAATTATTTTCCAGAAAAACAAAAAGAAATAAACGTTTTCTAAAATTGAGAATTTTGTGCAAAAAAAGTATTCAGATTAGATCCGAAAGACTTTTCAAAAGCGATATTATTAGTAAACAACAAAATAAATATAATTTTTCGCAAAAAAAACTTAAGTTTAAGAATCAATTTTAGCTAAAATTATAGCGGTTTTGTCTTAGAGGGAGGTTTGGGTTAAAAACGAGTTAATTATATAATCTTTGAATCATTGAACGGAAAAATGAGTGAAAACAACAAAATGGTATTGAATTAATCCACAACATTTATTTATAAATAAGTTATAATTTGTAATAGCTTATATAATAAATAAATACAGTTGTCTCTCAATAATAGCAACAATGGTGTAAATCATCTGGAAAATTGAGAGATGGCCAAGGGAGCTTGTAAAAGACAGAACCCTATGGCCAATAAGAGTTTAAAATAACAAGAATAGATTACGAATCGAGAATCGAACTGGACATTTTATCTTGCAATCTAGATTTCTATCTTGGTCATATTGAAATTAAATCAATCATTGAATTATGAATGTTTACCTTAACAAGTCATCATTTTCGTTGATTATGCATTGAAATTGTAAATTAGTAATTGTCATGAATTGCATGAATAGCTTCTGGTTAAAATTGAAACACTTTCTAAAATCTAATCAAAAGAAATATGTTCTTAGAATTTGTATTAATCACATAATTAGACTCATTGATAAATAGTAGGAATTTACTGCAAAATTGAGTTTAATGACATTTCCTGGTCAAATGAAAGTGAAATTCCTGTACAGCTTAATACACGACAGGGACTGGGAATAGACTGCAATTTTGATTGTGTGCCGCACAGAATCAAAAAGCACAGTCATGAAATAATGAACTATATATACAGACTTAAAAGGTCAATTATCTAATAAATTTGTTCTTTTGTAAAGGGGGACGAATAAAATCAAAAGAGCGGTCCCTCTCAGGTTCTCCAACCTCTGTGCCCCAAATTTAGCACTTATTAGAAAACAACATAAGTTTTATACAACGTTTTGATTATAAATAAGTTTTTTATACATTTCTAATGAGTTTGAGCGCCAACACAAACGGCACAGACTTTCTCTGTTATCCAAACACTTAGAGATACATATCTTTTGGGAATAAGAAAATGGATTTTAAATGAAAAATAAAATAATTATCTTTTAAGTGAAGAAAAATATTTCTTCAAAAAAAACTAATAAATTATTTTTCACAGAAATACTAATTACTTATGTCTTATGGTTTGTGTTCTTCTTTTTCAATCAAAAAGCAGTCAATTTCTCAAAACAATAAATAAAATCAAATAAACCCATAAATTAAATTGATTTGAACAATAATCGAGTTCATTTTAAATTCGCAATTACTTTATCCATCATTAGATTTGGTAAATTACAAGTAAGGGATAACTAAGGGTTGTAATCTATTCAATGCAATGAGTCATTGCCAAGCTGAACTAATTTATTTATTCTTTAAGAATTATACCTAATATTCAGATCTACACCTTGCTAGTTTTAAAAATGATAGTCTCAAACTTAGTTTAACACCCTTGGCTATCCATAAATGCAAGTAAAGGATTAAATGAGCAATCAAAACATCCTAACTGTAAGGCAGACCCACCACTGCTTTAATGATGAACTTTTATCAGACAAACTCTGAGAGAAAGTAATTTTCTTTTATTTGAATCCCATTTCACTCATATTTTTCATTTGAATACTAAATAATTGCTTAAAAAAAGTGTTAAAATCAATTTATTTCTCTTCTAAATTCAAAAGAGTTGTGGCCTTAAATCCTGAGTAAAGCATTTGAATGTATGTATCGATAATTTATTCATTCCTTCCGATAATGTCTTTGAATTTTAATTGAATTCAATTAAAATAATGTAATAATAATAACCGTTAAGAAAATTCCCATTAATATTATGAACACGAAATTCAGTAAAAAAACTGAATTCATGTAAAAGTGATTAAAATCATAATTATATTTAATAATCAAAAAATAAATAAAAATAAATTTTTAGTAGAATAGAAGTAGTGTCGAGCAGAAAAAATAGACATATTAATGGAATAATCAAGTTCAATATCATTAAAAAGATTTACGTCAATGGTTTTCACTTACAATAAATTATTCATAATCTTTGTCATATTTGTAACGAGCGATGAATGTATCCAAAGATATCCAGCAGAATTCTGAAGCCAGAATACTATGTTCTAGGCAGTAGTCTTTGTCAAATGTTTTTTGAAGCGAGAATTTGGCACAAAATTGAAATGTTTTACAAAATAAGCGCACAATTGAACGAAAAGATTCCCACAAAAGTCAAAACATTTGATTCAAATCTTACGACAATTGAAATCAAATGATCTGAGAATTGAATACTAAGTTTGGCACAAATCAACTAAATCGAGCGTTAATCCCAGCGCACAGGCATTTATTACCTGTCCTTACAGTTCAAAATTAAACATTCAAATAATAGAAACACTTTTTATATGAATAGTTGAGATAAGAATAAATAATTTTTGATCTAATTTTGATCATCACTTGATTTGTTCCTTAAATTAATTCAATGAATTAGAAGGAGAAGAAAAAAAATTATTAAAATCCACTCAAATGGACAGGTCTTTTCTCCAGAAGTGTTTGAGAGACAGGTCTTTTCCGAACACTATCTGAAACTAATCTAAGAAAAAAATGTTCGTTCGTTTCATTCTTAACTTGAATTTTGAATTTAATATTAAAATCAAGGAATAATTTTGAGGACAGTTTCGCTCTCTTCTGATTAGCGGCGGGTTCCCCACTCTCTCACTAGAGTCCAATCACGTGAGAACCGGATCCACTTTCTTAGGCTCTCCTCTAATAGCACTGGTGGCCCAGTTATACATAATATGCTATATAGGAATTAAGGCTTAAATTATATATATTTTTACAGTTTATTATACACTAGTTTATAGCCGGTATTTACTGAGAGGAAAGACAGTTATGTTTACGTGAGTTATACTCTTAACCATAGTTTAACTTTCAGTTTTTAAATCGCCATAAGATATGACACACAACAGGAACATCTCTCTAATTGATAAATATTACCTAATTTATAGTCTAAACACAATTTAATCCTTTAATTATATGAGTTATTGCTTTCAAATAATTTGTTTCGCAATTTGCTATCTAATAAACAAAGCTTCAAAACTGACCGGATTATTCTAGAATGGGTGAACACATTTAATTTGAATTGCCACGAATTGAAGTCATTTGTCGATCCTTGCATCTCTTTTTTATTTTTGTGCAAGGTTATTGCACGCTTTGGTCAGATTTTTGTTTTTAATTTTTCAATAAATTCTTTGTTAATTAGAAGAATATTTAATTTCCTTTAAAGGAGAATTTTATTGAAATTTATTGATATTATTTTTTCAAATTTACCTAGTTTAGAAAATTTTCCTTCAATCAGCCAATGAAACAAGATGTCTATCATTTTGAACTGGATGAAATTCCAATCAGACAGTCTCATAATAAAAATAAAATCAGGAAAATATTTAAGTTAGTCATATCTAAAATAGCCCTCTCTCTCTCTCTCTCTCTCTCTCTCTCTCTCTCTCTCTCTCTCTCTCTCTTAATTGTTTTTATTGAAATATCAATCAATGCCTAAAAGAAATGTATTTCAAAATTGATTGACAGATAAGAAATAGATTAACAAAAAATAATTTGCATTAAAAAACAGAACAAACTTTTATTTGTTGTATTGATTTGCGATAAAATGCCTTCAAATCAACTGATTTTACAAATAATAAAACAATTAATAAGTTTATTGTCGAGAATATCATTGAATAACAATAATAATAGTTATGTCAGGGCTTTGAATGGCTAAACAGATTTGCTTGCAGTCTGTCCGACAGATTATGATGAATATCGGCGATAATTGACCAGGGTTACCACGAAAACTCATCGTTGAAGTCTAGTTTTTCAGAATGATCAAGTAAAATTAATTAACCCTTTCTTAAAATATCCGAACAACAAAATGCACTACAATTATCTTGTCAACTTTGAATTAATTATTTAATTGACCATGCTAACAACTCGAGCTTGAAATCAGAAAAGGAAATTCAAAGCTCAAAATTCCAATTATTCAAAAACAAATTAACCTTTGAAAAATTGAGAGGATCAAATATCGAACCTATTTGCCAATTAAACCAGAGCAGGACCTTGCATATCACTTATTTGCATAAATAAGCAGGGGAAAATAAACAAGAATTACAAAACTACAAATATAAGACATTGTATTTTAAGGTTTTCTATAATGAATCGATTAAATAGATCTTAAGGCAGTTTAAAAGTAGTTTGAATCAATTTATTAAATCGATTGAATCATTTTGTTTTTCATTAATGAGTTGTGAATTAGTTATTAAAAGCCATGACTTATAAGAATAGGCGATATTTGAGAAGAAATTAATAATCAAATGTTGTTTTAAATATTATAATAAATTAGATTATTTGAGTGACAAATCGATTAAATTAAACTAATTTCAATCTTGAATGACATAAATTTTCATTTCGGCTATCTTATCAAGGTGAAACTGTATTCGAACTCCATATTTCAATCATTCAAGTTATTCTTCCTGGACATAAATTTTAGGTTTTGATGTTTTGTGAAATCTAATTGACTTCTAATCGACTGATAGTAAAGTTCGCAATAATTTAACTTTCAGTTTAAAAATTTTGATGAATTACTGATAAATACTTTGGTTTTTAATAATTAATTAATTAAACTAAATATTTGACCGAAAGTTTAATGCAATTAAACGTAAAAAATATTCAGAAATATTTGAGTGTTTCGTAGGTTTTTGGTTAATCAATATTGTAATTGAAATTCATTCGACCGAAATCACCAATTATAATCACCAAGATTAGTTATTCATGATTGTTTATTGAGTAATTGAAGTCTAGATTCCAACTAGGAAGAACATTAAACTAGCAACCTGACAAGCTGAGGCATATATCCAAGATGAATTCATGAGTAATTTCTTGACCATCTTGGTCATCTTAGAGAAATTTATCACAGTATGAAACATGATATGACCATAAATTGTGATTTATTTTGTTGAAACACTTCTGTAATTTCAAACAATAATCGATTTTGAAATGAAATCTGACTTTCAATCGATCGTAAAATAGTCTATCATTTGATTGATTTCTTATAAGTCATAAAATCTATTAATTACTGAAACGATAAGTATTTTGTTGTCAGAGAATAAAATTGTAATTAAATTCAATTCAGTGAACAAAACAAACAAATGAATGGTTTAGTAAAACACTGATTACTGCTTAGAATAACGACTTGATTATAGACTTTGAAAATTCAAAAATTCATTTGTAATTAAAGAATAAAAACAAATGAATTTTAACCAATAATTTTGAATATTGAGGCCGAAAAATACTCTTTCAAGTTTTGGTTTCGAACATATGAATGATTGTGCAATAAATCTATTGAATTAATAGTTATTTCAATTAGAAATTTGGAAAAATATTTATATTAGTTGAAAAATAAGCTATCTAAATCTGTTTTCTATAAAGAAAACATGGCTGGAAGTCAAGGCGAGGCACTCAAAATGTTTGAGTTGGGACATTTTAACGCTGTGCCCAAATAGTTCATCAGATTATTAATGAAATCAGTCAAACATTAATCGGAAAAAATTCAAAATTCAAAACTCATTTTTAAGTTTTATTTCTCTTTAATTCTATTTATTCATAGTTTTCATGGATTTGTCTCTAATTATCGGAACGGGTGTTCAACACCACTCGTTGTAGTATTGGGTCAACTGTTTGTCCCTTAAGCTTTTCTCAACCCTACACTTATACCAGGGAAGAAAATAGAAAAATACGAGCATGGTCACACATTGATTTCTAATCAATGATTATTAAGTATTATATTTTGCTTTTTCATCCAATGGTTAAGCATTGAGTGAATGTCTTAAAGCAGTTCTTAATTCAGATAACAAACAAATAAATTGATTGAATTTATTCATTAGTGAAATGAATTCCCAAATTATTTCCCATTATTTCGAAAGTAATTTTTCAGAATTCTAGTGAAATATTCAAAAATTTTAATTAACAGCTATTATAGAGGACTTTGTCTTTTGGTTTAATATTTAAACTGCAAGTTGTCTTTTGAGACGCCCTTTAAAATAGGGGTAAAGTCTTTAAGAAAATATTTGGGAATTTTCAATAAAAACAAGAAAAACCAATTATTTCGGTATTTATTGCAAATCTATTGAATTACCAAATGAAGAGGACAGGGGTTTCACTCAATTGGTTTAGTATGTAATTAGTAGTTACACTAAATTTGAAAAATATACCAAAATTGGTGAAGTTTTAATTATATTCAATCTAGCTCAATGTGATATTAAAACTGTAAACTCACGAGTTACATAGAAAATGTTAACAGACCTAGAACAACTAGACCAATGAATGAGTAAGCTTTGAAAAACTATGAAATTTGAACGGACTCTTTGACATGAGGCATTAAGTCATCTATCTTGTTTTGTAATCAATCATGTTTAAATGAAATTAAATTATCTTAAGCAAGATCAGCGAATTCCACAGTAATTTGTATTTTTTTTGGACAGTCCTTAAGGGCTAATCTCGATATTTGATACTACAGGGGTTGAGCCCTCTTTTCTCAAACAATTTTCCTAAAAGTGCTATAAATAGGGAATCGATACAAAAATATCGGCAAAGGAACGCTCAGAGAACCGGTCTCTGTCTGACCCCAAACCCCTGACTTGTCTGAGTTGAATGCAAAATAAGATCCTTACAGTTATTTTTATGGGTTTTCGATTGTATCTCATCCATGAAAATTTAGGCACACATTTTCTTTTGAAAATAACAAGGTTAATTTTTCACACTCCCACAACATTTAATTGATGGCTAATTTCTATTATATTGCAGAAAAGTATTATACCATTTAAGGGGTCAATCACTCAACAAAACAAAAACAATGAATTCGAAATCAATTTTTGGAAATGACAATGATCAATTCAAATGGCACTCCCAGAGGAGAGGGATGTTCTCAATCAATATTTACTAATTCGTTGATCAAATAAATGTATTAACAATTGTTTTGCATTCAAATGATAATGAATTGAATGATGAAATCTAATGACTATTATTTTCAAATCAAAATTAAAATTGCCCTGTGGCAAGTCCGATCCTTATTCATGTCTATTCAAATGTTATCAACGTAAATTTTTAAATTTCATTATAAATACACTGCTTATAAAAAATGACATCAATTGTGTGAATATTCATTTTGATTGATGACTACATTTAACTATCATTTCATTTAATTAGGAATTGTTTCTGAATTTTTATACAAATCAGAATAATAACAGCCTTTTATCACAGGTTAGGAATAAAGTATTTCTGGGCTAACGACTGAGCCATCAATTGGTGTAATATCTGTGTAGAGTTCATACACATTGCCATTAAAAACAATAAGACTCTTATTAAGTGAAAATGATATGCATTTCACAAATAATTTATTTGAATTTAAAACTAGTTTTTTATTCTCTAAAAAAGTGTTTTGAAATTTATTCTGTGTTTTACTCAAAGATTTCTTTCCTATTCTTCTTCTGTCATAAAGTGTGTGAAAACTAGACATCAGTTTTAATTTGATTAAAGCCTTGCATTCAAGTCACAAATTATGCAAAAAAGACGGCTTTCCTCACTCTTTAAGTTCATTAAACTGACAGCTATTGAAAAGAAAGTGCAAAAAAATTATAATAAAAACTATAATAAAGGATAAGCTCTTAATTGTAGAGAAATTATAATTTTAAAATCACATGTGATTTACATTTTTATTTATCATTTCTTCGATGAATTAAATCTTTAGAAAAGTGTCAGAAAAATGAGTGAAGCAATTAATATGAGTGAAGACATTTCAACGCTGTACTAAACACCCGTTGAATTAATTTTCAATCCATTTGTTTTCAATGATGGCTAGAATTGTTAACTCACTTAAATCTATTCGTGTTTTTAACTCAACATTCACACCATTAGGTCTGACCCCAAAACCAGACTTTTCTGAGTGTTTTCCTCAAATATAAAAGTCCTTTCGAGAGATAATTGTATGTAAAATAGATTTGAATTTCAGTCTAATTATGTATTCACTCACTAAATGAGAGCCAATACTTCCGAAAAACAAACTTATCATAAAAAATAACAATTTGTATGTCATTTGTTTTGAGACTAAAATAGTTTTCAATTTCATAAATAATTCAGAAAATTATCAATTAATTTGTGGTAAAACATAAGTGAAGTCAGTTCTGAGTTGAAATTTTAGACATTTATTTGATGTTTAATTCAGTTAAATATCAGAAACAACTTTCTGTGAATTTTTAGAAATTTATGAAAAACTGTCGAATATTTGTGACATTAATTTCAATGATCGGTGAAAATGAGTTAATCGAAAATCATTAAATTGATGGAAATTTTTGTTTATACCTGTTATTAATCAAAATTAAAGCAAATTATCTTGGACAAATGGAGTCTCAATTGATAGGTCAACTTTCAATTGAAAGACACAATTTGAAAAAAAATTATAATTAATTGAGTGAATGAATGAAAATATTAACTCAATTGCGAAACAATAATGAGAAGTAATTATTAAATTAATGGAAATAAAATTATAATCAGTTGCAAAAATTGGCTGAGACTGTCGTGTAATGAAGATTAATACGTGAGGCGTCGGCCCCCTCTTAGCCACTATACAATCGACAGCCATTTGTTTTGTATTCAAAAATTTTTGATCCTTGCAATTCTTCCGCAAATAGCTATTCATAGACATAAACATGAATTTGTATAAACAATTAAAGCAAATTTGGAGAAATTCATGGGA
Organism: Edwardzetes edwardsi; assembly: GCA_034693445.1. NCBI lineage: Eukaryota > Metazoa > Arthropoda > Arachnida > Sarcoptiformes > Ceratozetidae > Edwardzetes > Edwardzetes edwardsi. The sequence continues at coordinate 15,673 of JAQFXL010000663.1, forward strand.
GCACTGGTAGCACCGTTTCTAATTGATAAGGGTGGTCATTACATAACTGCCGTTAGCATGCTCAAATATGGTCATGTTCAATAATGAGAGCTAACAGACAATCACTTTAAAGAATTTTAATTTATTCGCAAAAAACAAATAAAAATTAGAATTCATAACAAATACTCATTTAAGGTATTCTTCAACAAACAATTCAAAGTGAGCAAGGATGTAATTGAAACTGTATTCTCTTCCTGATTTAAATTATCATTTTTTCTCATCAGAAAATAAAACAAAAATAATTTCAATTCAGAATAGTTTGTCATTAAAGAAGAAAATGAGACGAAAGTCATTTCCAGAGTAATTAGTATTCATTTTATATGAATAAAAATATCGGACTTCCAGTCATTCTGTGCGTGAAATTCAAAGCTTTTATTTGTTTTAAAATTACAACTAATTTGAATAAATGTCTTAATTTATTTGATAAGACTTTAAATCTCTTAACTCTTATCGAATCAAAAATTAGAGAAAACATAAATCAGTTTTTGTTTTGTATAACAATTTTAAATACAAATAATAAATGATTTCTTCGATTATTTGAATTTACATTTAAATTGGATTTTCAAACAAATTATTTGATACACAAATTGTCTCAAATTATGCTCAGAAACAATTTCATTCCAAATTTTAATCTGTAAATTATAAGTAAATGTATAGTAATTTAATATGATTTGGGAGAGAGAGGGGGAAAGGGGAGAAAGAGAGAGATTTTGCAATTATTATTGAATTAGTCAATAATGAATTAAAAGATGAAAACGAAGCTGAAATGCAATGTTTCAGTTAATCTATCATGAAAATTTGATCTTACTCATTGAATTAATCGATCCAGAAAATAACTACATTTGATGACGGTCAATTTGAGATGATAAATAGTAAGAAAGGTGATTCTAAATTCATTCGAATATTCATAAAAAAAAAATTCTTAGATAAATCTTGGAAAATGCAAAATCAATAATGTTTGAAGTTAGCAAAATTTTCCTAGAGTCAATTAAAATTGAACTTTCAATAGCCATGTCTTGTGTTCACATAAAGGGTTAGATTCTAAACGTTATAAAATATTATGGATTTTGCACTCAAAACACATATTTTACACCTGTAATAAAGAAAATTATCTGTTCTAGTTAATACATAATCAGTCAGATTTATAAGAGTTAATCCAATTTGTTATCACTTTTGCTCTGTAGTTGAGATAAAGAGTATTCAAAGGAATGAAAAATTGAAATCAAAACAAACAAAAATTCGTTAAAATTTTTTGACTAAATATTAAAACTATAAAAACAAATCCAAAAGTCTATCAAAAATTCAAATTTTGATTTCATTCAGACAAAGACCTGATTCTGACGGAAATATCGATTTCATTGTTCATATTATTCAGGCTATCATTTGATCTTATATTTAGTTCAATAGCTTCAGAAAAATCCCAAATAAACATTGAATTTGATTTCACATTCATTGAAATTACGAAAGCAATTGGTTTTGATTACAACTTTCAGACCTTTCCTCTGCTTTTATTGAACTGCGGTTTCAAATGAATTGCAAATCAAATGAAAAAATATTTGTTTCATAATTAATGTGAATTTTTTTTCACTTACGATGAATATTCATGAATTGCAAGAATAGCTATTAGGCTCTCGATAAAATGGTACGAGGCATTACAAAATAAACATTATCATTTAAATGTGATCAAAATTGATAATCTATTTTATCCAGACAACAATTTTTCAGAAAATAAAAGCAATAAAAACATTTTGAAAATTTATTTTTGAGAATTTTTTTTTGTTTTTCTTCTCAAACAAAAACTCTTCAGAAATGTTAAGACAATTAAATTTTTGTTTATTTTTTGAATTTTTAGTCAGCAATTTGTTAGACAATAGAAAGGATACGTAATTAAATCGATTTGACATGCAAATTAACCTTGATAATCATATTGGAGAAAATTTCACTTAAATTCTCATCAGATTTAGTCATTATTTTATGAATTTATTTCTTCTAAACAATACTTTTATCATAAAATGATTGATAAGTTTTGATGGAATAGTTTTCATTGAAATGTAATTCAATACTTTTGAATTAAGAGCTCATTTTTTAAATATTCAATGCGCAAGGTAGTCTAGATTGAGAGCATTAAGCTAGATTTTTAGCTAGATAAAAATATAATTCAAAGTTTCACTGTTTGTATTTCTTCTATAATTATGCTGAACTCTTATTCAAGGAAAAAAACTGGGTGAGTTTCAATACCACCTTGCTTATTTACATTAAGAGACTGTACGGTCTGAATAAGAATA
>JAQFXL010000664.1:0-17989 GCA_034693445.1 Edwardzetes edwardsi
ACCGCTCTGAGTGGACAACCGCTCTGAGTGGACAACCGCTCTGAGTGGACAACCGCTCAGAACCACAATCTGCTGATGGCAGTCCTATAATTCTTTGATTAAATCAAAATTTAGAGACTAACTTTAAAGTATATGCAAGGGCATATTATTAAATCAACTAGGTACTATCGATAGTATCGGATACAGTATACTTAATACACTACAGTTCAGTAACTGTTGAATTACCAAAGAAAAGTTATAGGCAATACTATAACTTGTGCAATAGGCGGTGCAATAGGCGGTGCAATACTATGCATTGCATTTATGGAAAGTGCTCGCCAGTGATCCCTTCCCTCTCGTGGAGAACATAGTCTGTGTTTTATTGCTTACATTTGAATCACATTTTGTACAGAAAGTCAACGCATTTATCATTTAATTAATTATTTGACTTTTTTTGGTAAACAATAATTACTTTGAAATAAATGGTTTTGATTGCAAACAACTGACAAAATGTTTAGTCTATCGGAAGCGGAGAATGTATTCGACATTTTGCCGGTGTTTGCGATAATAGTATTGATGCCACTTCTTGTGGTGGTGTCGCCGGCGATGGCAATCAATCAGTTCAATGTTTATCGCGTCCAACACTTTGATCTTCAAAATACTCGTTTCGGGTGTCGACAGTCAGTCATGAATTTGGAATCGGTTTCGGTGTCACAAATCAAAGAGAGTTTCGCCAAAAAGTGTGTCATCTTTACGATCAATGATTTGGTCGACAAAATGGAAACTTTTCAGACATTAATCGACGAAACATTAACCGCAGGAATACTTATAATTATTCCGAAGAATATCCGATCTTTGAGTGAACACCAAATGGAAAGGTTTTTGGCGTTTGAAAGATATTTAGTCAACAAAGAGATCCAAATTCCCATTTATGTCACCTTTGAATCCAAAGAACTCTTAGATATCTATGAAATGCAATCCAATGGACTGGAAAACAGTTCAGACAAAGACACGACTGAATCAAATATTAGAAAAATATACGATTCAGTTGTGGCCAACGGATACCAAATGGTTGTGTCCGGACCTCAAACCACTGCCATTAAAGATCTCATTGTCACTAATATTCAGGTATTGAATGAATCATATTTTTGTCACAATTAAGCGATGGATTGACTCAGAGGTAATCAAAAGTCACTGTTTTAAAGGGTCGATCACTATGTCATCCCTCAAACCTAGAGTTGACCGAAAATGAGGTCAAAACTCACAAAAGAGAAAATACCGATAAATCCCTTAATGTATGCAATAATAGACATTTGGGTATTTTAGGGGAAACTAATCGGGGCCGGAGTTGAAGACCAAATGCCGACAATCGCTTTGGTAGCGCATTACGACGCATTCAGTATAGCACCGGTCAGTACCTAATTATCAAACTCTGTATCTTTGGCTCATGTTTTGCATGATTTCCAATTCAAGTCTCTATCGTTTGGCGCCGATTCAAATGGCAGTGGAGTTGTTGTTATGTTGGAATTGATGCGACTCTTCTCCAAACTCTACTCTAATCCTAAAACTCAGCCAAAAGTGAATTTGCTCTTTGTTTTGACCGGCGCCGGAAAATTCAATTATTTGGGAACTAAGAAGTGGATCGACAACCAAATGGATAGCGATAACAATCTTCTGAGTGATTCTCTGTTCACAATATGTTTGGACTCATTGGCAGAAAGTGAGTCCACTGAAGGTCTATATGTTCACGTTTCCAAACCACCCAAAGAGGGCTCTCCCGCCTCCAAACTGTTTCATGATTTGAAACAAATCGCATCGAAGTCATCGTCCGAATCGTTCAACGTTTCAATGATTCACAAGAAAATCAATTTAGCGGATGAGTCGCTCGCGTGGGAACACGTATGACATGACTGTCCTCTCATATCACACATTATTGATTTGTTTAATTTTAGGAACGGTTTAGTATAAGACGTTTATTTGCGTTCACTCTATCGTCGCTCTCTTCACACAAATCTTTGCGGCGAAAGTCATTGACGGATGTCTTCGACGAAAAACTTTTGGATCCATTGTTTTCGAACATTAATTTGATTTCTGAAGCAATTTCTCGTCAGTTATACAAAGAATTCGAATTCAATTTATTTGATTCCGATTTAAAAATTTCGAAACAATTCGTCAAATCATTATTATTTCAAATGAGTCGACAATCGAGAGCTCAACAGTTGGTCTCCAGTACTCAAAAGGGGTCACAAATCGAAAGTTCTTCGTTTGTTAAGACATTAGAGCAGATAATGCGTAGATATGCCTCTGATGTGGAGCTCATTCACCTGAAAGTCGACCCGAAAGCCAACGAACTTGTCTTCTATGAGCCGACAGAAGCCGTTCTCAACATATATAAGTGAGTAAATGACCAAAATTTTCAATTGTATTAAACCATTGATTGTGTTAAGCGTCAAACCGGCTATTTTCGACCTATTCGTCTCCGTGGGAATCGCCACATATCTATTGATTTTCTTCGCTATTCTAACGGTTAGAATCAAAATAACTAAACATTTGTTTTAAAATTTTTATTTTCTTAAAGAATTTCCATTTCATCAGTTCTTTGACGAAGAAGTTTATCGGTTCTAATGATTATAATTCAAGATTTTAGATATTTTATAATCAATTAATTTAAGCGATTTATATATCGTTTAATGCAATAAAATAGACGTAAATAATAGACTTAATTAGAAATAAAAATAGAGAATAAAAGATAACTTCGAATAGAAATCAAATGAATTGTCGGAAACATAACTTAAAAGGTTTTGATTTTTTTTAAAACAATTTTTTATCGAATAAATAGCAAAACAGTACTTATTGTGATATTTAAAAAGTTGATAGCTTACTGATTAACAGATTATTTGCATTAAAGTCAAGCGTTGCTATAATTGTGTTTTACTACTCAAACAATGGATTAAATATTATAATTAAGACAACAATAAACCCATAATTAATAAATTGATCGAAAATTGGGCCAAAGGGTGTATTGACCACTAATACGAGCGCTTCATTCCAGTGCTCATCAAAAGTTTCGGTTTGTTTTTCTTTTTCTTTAATCCACTCTTTTTGAGGTCAGAATCAATCTGAGGAACTGTTGTCTTGAGTTCGAGCGCCGCCTCGAATGCATCGCAAAGGGAATAGTTATAGACCGGGGGCTGGTATTCTTCCTCTGACTCATTCAGCGATTCATTTATTGCAGTGTTTTTATTGGACTTTTTCGGGACCTCTTTAGCCTTTCCTTCGCGAAGCATCGCTGCAAAAGACGGAAACTCCGCTTCGAGTGGAGGACTGCAGCCATAATCTATCGAATTATCTTTGGTTAAGTTCATCGGAAAGTCAACTGTCGATGACTCAGAAGAATAGACGGGGGAAGGAGAGCGCTGACCATCAGTATCAGCACAGGCGGGAAATTGTTGTCTATTATCCAACTGGAACTTAGGGCGCGGGTATATGCCGTAAATTCGTTTGTTTTGTTCGACTTGTATGTGTCGCTCCCGTCGTCTCTCTTCTCGCGCGCGTTTTGATCGCATTTTTTGTCTGCGAATCACTTCTGGTCTGAAAATTTCGAGCGTTTTGTTGGAAATGAGTTGAGTATTGAACTCGAGCTCAACGATTCGGAATTCACACGTAAGCGGCAGATGCTGTAGATATCGGTGTCTTTTGCGCACCTCTTCCGACATCGACTCCCATTCGGTGTCAATAATTTTGGCGCATATTTTGTTCGGACAGTTCTCCAAATTTTCGAATTCGTGTCTCAATATTCGAAAGTTAAGTGAATGTAAATAAATGTGTTGTCCGTCTTCTGACTGATAGAAGTAATAGAAGTCATCATTTGATTCGCTTTTCGGCTTCTCATTTGAATCCATTGACTTCTCGATGTCTTTGTCTCTGAGTTGACAGCGCTTCCAAAGAGAGTCCTCTCTATTCTTTAGCTGATCCAACGCGGTCTCAATAAAGCAGACTTCAGGGGTGTCCTTATCGGCGATCATTTGAGTTGTGAGTTGATTGCGTTCGCGTCCTATGATATCGTTCAACACCAGAGTCGGAGATGCGATTAGTATTTTCTGATACGAACTGACCACCGGATCGCCGTCTAAGGGCTCAAAATTCTGATTCACGCAGTTTTGATTGTTATCGTAAAGAAGGACAGGACTGGCAATAGTCGACCCTTTCTTTCGTTTCATTAGAGAGAGTGTAATGAAGTCTCCGATTTTGTAATCGATTTTATTGATTGAAGAGACGGTCTTCAAGTCATCCGATTGAATGCTATCGAAACAAATGGGACATTTGCGCCACTTGTGGTCACTCAGCGACAGGTAGTGCAGAACACACGACCAGCAGTATATGTGTCCGCATCGCGTCATCTTAGGGGCCACCGGACTGTCCAAACAAATCGGACAATAGGTCTCTGCAGTCAGACTATTGAAACGGATTTCTTCGATTGAATTCCAGTCGACACAAGTGTCCGGATCTGAGCTATGAATCGAATAGTCATTCAGATCATTGACAACGAACTGACAGTTGGCCTGAAGGAAGTGCTCTTTATTATATCGAACGCCCCAACGACCGAATCTTTGACCTCTTCTATCGACTCTGTGCTCACTAAAGGACTGATCTCTCGAATCAAATGTAAAATTAAGCAAATGATTCAAATTGTGTTTCTTCGGACCAAAGAGTTTCTTATTTTCTAATTTATCGCTCAGCTGTTCAGAAGAGCATTGATTCAAGTGATCCGACCATAGATCACAGTTGACAGCATTAACCACAGACCCCGAACCTCTGGGACGGCCACCTCTGGAGTGGGACTGGCGTTGAGTGACATTTGGATTATTTTTAGAGACGTTTTTGCCATTGGAGTCATTTCGACGACGACTCGAATTATGTCTGTTTTGCTGTCGACCACCAACTGATGGATCAGTTAATGATTGGATCAATGCTTTGCTTTGACTCGAATTTGACTGTAATTGCGATGAAGTCACCAAACGATCCATTTGTCGACTCTTCTAATTGTCTCACTTTATGGTAATTATTATTATTATTATTAACTAAAGATATATATTGGAAGCGATTCCGAGCGAAGAGCTCTTCAATTGATATCTTAAAAGACATTCTGTTTTTATTCATAAAATTAATTCCATTTTTTCTCAAATCAATTATTAAACGTATTTTTAATTTGTTTTCAATTATTTTTGGATCAAATCTTTTGGTAAATAACAAGTGTTTGACTAAAATGACGAAAAGAAGAGTAAATACTTCTTTTCGTTGGGAATTAAAGCGCAAAACTGTTGCCAATCAACAACTTTATAGCATTTAATGACAATTAACTCCAAATCTATTATTTCGTTGTTTTGGTCTCAACTCAAACCAAAATGGATACCAAAAGCATCCATCGATCACATGATTGCATGACTTCATCGATGACGTCATTCAACGCTTTGTTTACATTATTTGAAATTCAGTTTTGTTTTTGAATAAGTTTTACTTTTTTTTACTATTTAACGTAATTTTGTTAATTGATGTCAACAACTGTTCCAAAAAGGTTATGGCAAACAAAGACGACACAGAAGACAACAATAAACAGTTTTATGGCGTTTCGCTCCCATCAGATGTCAACCCAGAGGAAGGTTAGTCTTTTTTGTTTCTCAATCCATTGATAGACACAATCAGTAAATTGATTGCAAAACTTATTCAATTGAAGAGAGTTTTACAGGTCTTCACATTTGTCTGTATTCCTTATGTTTGTGTTATTTAGTAAAAAACGTTAAATTGGTTTTCGATGAGAAGAAGGAGGCGTTAGAAGTGTTGAAGACTTTCAAAGGCTCCCGATTTAAACTTTTCGATAACATTAATGATGCGATTATTTTCTCACAATTAAAGACAATCACTAAAGACGTCGACTTTTCTCATAGAAACCAAAGTAATCAAAATATAGAAAAGATTTTGAGTCCATTCAGTGGATTACATCCGAGAGAAATGTCAAAACTCAAGAAAGCCATCGAAAGCGGCAATTATTCTACTGTTGAACAACTGATTCAAACTAATCCAAGATATTTGGTGGGAAGCGGTGATACGCCTTCAATCTTAATGGAAGGGCCGCGTTATAACGCCTGTCATATCGCAGCCAAAGCCAACAAACATGAAATTCTTCGCCTCATTCTTAACACAGTTTCAGACAAACAATTCTGGAAACGATTGTTTCCTTTTGACGCCAAAGAAATCACTGAAAGTCGGATCAATTTCTCATCAGATCTCTATTTGAATACCCCGTGCAGTGAGAAAGCGGTGAGACTCACAAATCCAATAATCAAATATAATTTGAATTTTCTCTTTAAATTCAAGTCATGTGACACTCCTTTACATTTGAGCTGTAAATGGGGTTCATTGCAAACCATTGCCGTTCTCTTGAGTTATTCCAAATGTGATATCGAGAAGACTAATAAATTCGGTAAAAAGCCGTCGGAAGTGATTTGTGAGCGAAAAGGGGATAAAAACGACAAAATAGAAATACTTAAGTTATTTGAGACACAGCTCTACATACCATTAATCAGAAATAATTTCTGTCCTCAAATCGGTAAACCTGTCAAAGGAATGGTAGAATCGGAAGTTTTGAATGGAGAGGTGACCGCTGTGGCCGGTCCTATGTCTCCCAAACAGGCAGAAAAACTTTACGAAACACTTAGGAGTCCGCATAAATGCACTCCAAGTGATAGAATCATACGATTAACGGATTCCCGAAAAGGATTGGAAAGAGTGGGTCGAAACCTTTGCAAAGATATGTCAATAAATTGGGAGGAATTCTGGTCTTTTCTCAATACTCGGATCGACTTGACTTCAGACGAAGGTCTCAATCGATTGGAAACACATTTACGACACATTTATTTCGTATGAATTTATAATTATTCTCTTTTTTTAGTAAATTTGTATTATTTGAGTTCAGGATTTGGACAGAAATTCCTCTAAAGAAGAGAATTTATTTTCTTCACAAATTTGTGAGACAAATGAAGACCAATTCTCCGCATTATTGAGTCCAATGTCGAAACTGAGCCTCAATTCTAGCGATTTGTCATTAGTTAGATCTGATACTCAAAACGAGTCATTTAAAGAATATATAGATTGTGAACAGACATCAAATATGGTCTTAAATTTGGACGAGTCCTCCAACGACAGCTTTACCAGTGCCTACTCTTTCCCTACATTTTTGTATGACTTCTACATCAATGGGTACGCATTAAATGAATCTGATTTTCAGTCAGAACTGAAAAGATTTGGAATTAAAAACAATTTAAATCATTTTGTCGTTTACTTAATATGTTTACAACTGTTTAACAGTCCAAACATATCGCAGGAAGACATCGACGCCGCTCTCGCTTTGCAACACATCATAGAGAGTGAGCGCTGTTTGGAATACGATTTTATACAAAATTGGTTCAAACGAGTCCGCGAAGAAAATGGTCAGTATTTCGATGATTTTGTGACCTCTGATTTGTCGCTCACTTCGACTCCAAATTGAAATACATATTAATCACTGTTTTTATAGAAAATATGTTTTAACTCTTTTTTTTAATCAAATAAATTTGATTTTGATTTATGTGACGACAGTTTATCAGTTGTTTAACTCTTTCAACTACCCGTTCAAAGGGTTGTAGACAATAACATTGCCTGTTTATCGAGGAATCCAAGGTATTGAGGTTACCTAGATACATCTGAGTGATGGAGAAGTTTGAAATTGTAACCCAAATGATAAGACATTCAAATAGTTTTCATTTAATTTTTAATTTAAAATCAAATTATTTTGAATACATTTTATAAACTATTATGGAATTAATGGAAGAAACTGTCGATTCATTATATTTGTGGCAAATGTTTTGAAATCAATTTTAAGCATTTAATCGGCAATAATATAAGATATGATTTGTATCACAAAAATTATATTTTATGCCATTTTGGAGATAAGACATAAATTTATTCAATAGGAATAGAAGCTCACAAATAGTTGATGGGTTTACCATAACCTGGATAATTCGAATTGGGTTATCCTATTATTTTTGGTCAACTCTTTGGTCTCGTTTTGGAACCTCCGTATCACAGATCTATTGAAAACAATTATCGGAATTTTGGTCAATTGGTGATCGAGCTTAGGCTGTGGACAGACCGGTTCCGCTATAATTGCTTCCTTGGCTCTGATTTTCTTCCGCTTCAATGATCTCTTCGAGAGTGTTCTGAGTTATGACTGGAGTACTCGAGTCATCACTACTTATATTAGGAGAGGATAGCATTGAATGTGTATTTCTTCTCTCTTTGATAACATTTATCCAAAACTCATAATTTTCCTGAAGATGTCGTGTCTGAAGACAATTAACTTTTCTGATCCTATTGTTCTGATCCGATGCTGAAAATGATTCAAAATTTTTCAAAAATCATTTAAATAATTGAAATCAAAATAAAACCTGATTTCTGGTTGAGTTCAGTCTCTTTTTTGAGGCCGTCGTCGGACTGTTCGCAATCATCGGAAGAGTCCTGAAATTCCCAATTTCCAGGCAAAAGGCCAGCCTCTCCGTAAGCATTACACAACGGTCCCACCAAATGGTTAATAAAAGATTCCTGTAATTTAGCCAATTGAGGGTTTTTACGATCCATAAAAGGAGATATTGGAAGACCAAGTTGTTCCTCTTCGTCACCCTGTTCATAAAACTCTTCTGCGATTCTATATGTCCACTGCTGATGAATATCAAACACTTTTAAGGGGCCGTTAATATCAGCCAACTTTATAGACATTTCCATTACTAAAAGCCTATCAGTTTCTGAAAACCAGTCAACACCTGTGGAGTCCTCATCATTGACCTGAAAGCAAATGACATGACTTTCGAATAACTTTCAATTGTAATAACCTTTGCATTAAATTCGGCCAAAATTTCGAAATGTCTTTTAAGATCTGTTGCGAGTATGAACTCAATGACTAAAAATCTAAATCGTTTGAACTCAGCCCTATCGAGATGTCTCAACCAATTATACTCAGGTTTAGACAGGAATAGACTCCAAGCAGCGGCGGCGTGATGATTCTCCAGCACAGACCTATCATTGTATAGGATTGCCTGTGAATTACAATCAAATATTAAGCTATGATTTCTGCATTCTTTGGCAAATACCTGAGAGGCATAAGTGGCCACAAGGAACGCATTTGTTCGGCCTGGACAGGGTCAAATATTAGTATTTCAATTAGATATGATAAAGTATTAATAGAGTATCAGAGACAGACCTGGATGATCGAAATCATGCATTGCGGCTGACGTGTAAAGTGCCATAAGTTCGAGCGCCGGATAATTGGCTCCTATTATGCCATATGTTTCCTCACAAACGGTTATGTGTCTGACATAACTTTGAGGCAAAGGACCGATCGATGTCTTATGCAGAGGAGAATCAGTTGAATCGGTAGGTATTTGTGCAAAACCAGGAATTGGTTGAGATGTGAGATAATAAACCCCTTGGAGTACATCCGCCGCATGAGTTCGGTTGTGATCTAAACATCAATTCATTTAAGTGACAAATATTTCGAACTCAATAAAAAACAAGACTTCTGTGGAAACTCTAAGTTTAAAACTTAGCACTGAATAGATGATTTAATATAGTTTATTAACCAGGCCATTATTAAGACTTCAATCGTTTCAAAATTCCTTCAATATCTCAAATAGTTCCTAAGTTTTCAAATCAAAGTTACGCTCATCACAAATAAAAGTCCCATTCAGTGTAGTACTATAAATAGCCTTTGACTAACATCTGGTTATATTTCGGGTAAATTTAGTTTAAATTATCACTAATTCGGTTTAAATCTAGAACAATTTTGTCAGGAATGCATAATTTTCATATCTGAGCGCTTGAAAATCATTTAAGGGGTTTCCAAATTATTTGAATCAGGCAGGTGGTTTTAATCTGACAACATTACTTTGCTAATTCCTGGTGTAAAAGGAAACTCTTAAATAAAAGTTGTAAGACACAAATCTTTTATTCTGCGCAAATTGAAAGTAATGCGTATGAATTCAAAATCTTGTGGTCAACTAAATGCTGGCCATTTCAGCAATAATATGATCGCTGAACACATTTATGATATTCATTAAGATTAGTTCAAAATTATTAAGTGATCAGTATTTTCAGTGAAATTTATTGAAATTCTTTGTATTTCTCTCTATATTTTTATTAGCAATGATTTTGAATGATTTTGAATGATCAAGATCAATTTGAGAATAATGTTAAGATTAATGACATACAGGGCTTATTTCGATATCCTTTTTCCAAAGCTCTGAAGTAATTGAGAAACTCGGGGATCGGTATTTTGAAAGCCTCCAAAAGGCCGGCCTCTAAGAAGACGTGATATGACATTTGGCTGAGTATAGTGTCACCTGTTTTTGCCATTAAATCAAATATAGGATAATCCCATTCATTGATTCGGCATAAGAGCGGATCTATTGCCAACTCGTCAAGATCATAAATGGCTTCGTCCACTTTATATCTACCCTGATTGTCCAATTGAGGTGATAGAGGTGGTGGTGGGTCATAAAAAGGCCAACTCTTCTGAATTAATGGCGATTTGTCTGTCAGTCGATTATTTTTGGTTTCGTGTCCGCAAAGAACGCATTTGTTTTTGTCTTTTAAAACGTTTGACTGATTTTCACAAATAATCTCATTCGAGACAAACCCTGTATTCTTATAGCGATTGTTTGCTTCAATACTTGTGCTTTCGTCAAGAGTTGCGTCACTACCACTGGGAGAGTCATTACTACTGTCATAATCTGACGTTAGATTAAGTCGAGGATAAAATTTCTTTTGTTGAAATAAATTCTGATGTATGGAAACACTATTATTGGTCTCATCTTCAGTGGTCTCATTGTCTGCGTCCCTCTCATCTAATTGGTCTCGTTTTGGATCAAAACTGCTTTCCATACTCGCACTGAATAACAATAGCTTTTCATGTCTTTCCCGGCTGTGTTGTAGAGCTGCGAATGTGCCCATCGGGAGTGCTGTTGTTGAATATGATCTAGCCTTAAATGGCACTGACACAGGGCTTGACAAAATCCAATTACCTTTACTTTAAATTGTGAACATTTTTATGGCATACCTATGGAGTGGAGGAGGGGTCACATTAGTTGGACTTTGAGCTAAATTTCTGAAACTTGTGCTTCTCTTTCTGGAGGGCTCGGGTTCAAGAGTAGGCATACCAGTAGCTGAGGTGGTTGTAGTCCACGTACTCGTCGACATTCGTCGTAAAAGACTCGGAGGTAACGTCCGTTTACCCCTCTTTTGGGGAAATTAAAAGAATTACAAATCAATCTTCAATTCTCTAATTTGTTGTTCGACTGAACTAGACTATGACTCTTAGTAAAAGAGTGAAACCTAAATGAAACTAGGCTATTATTTTTTTGCCTTTTTGAAAAATTATTATTAGAGATTTCATCTCTTTCTCTAAGAATTGCTTTCATTGTGAGAGCACTGGTAGTCTTTTGCCGAAATTCTGTTCTCTTGAATTTGTGAGGAAAGGAATTCTTTTATGAGTATTGATATCATCAAAAATATTGTCCTCAATATTGTCGTCAAATCCCAAAAGCTTTGCCTCAATAAAGAAAACTTATTAATTAAGTGAACAAACCTTCGGAATGTTTGACGTTCGCTCTCCTATATATGGACTCTCCTCTGAATCAGATTCAGAGTTATTGAAGTCGACCAGAGCTATACTTATTCCGGTCGGTCTTGTGCGGGGGCTTGACGATAGGCTGGGGGGAGATAGCAGTGCAGCCACAGCTCGCAATCCACTCAATATGTGAGGCGGTAATTGAGAATCAGTTAACATATCGGTGACTATTCCATGAGCTTCGGCTAATATAGCGCTGTCCACAGACGCCATCGATGCCTAAAATTCAAATCATTAGTTTGAGTCCATTAGTGATTGAAATCCAATAAAAATGAAGAAAATCATAGATCAATACTAAAAAGTACTTTATTTATATACTATAGCATAAATATTTATATATCTAATTATGCTAGTTCAAAGACAAATATAATTATTACAACTTTAAAAATTGTTTATTCAAGGGTTCATTACTCAAAATTTTTGGTTTCTTCACAATATATCGATATTAAAAACGTCTGATAAAAACAGAGTATTAAACAAATTATTTTTTAGAATTTTATATCCAATGAATGAAAAGATCTTTTAATAAATAATTTTTAAATTTGATTGAATTGAAAGCGCATTCAAAGGTTCTCTAAGAATAGAAGTGCGGAAACGCTACAGAATCTCAATTTGATAAAAAGCATTCTACTATAGATTCGATAGTATAGAATATAACTGAAATATTCTAGTCTTAACCGTAATTCTAACATAAAAACTAAATTTATATATTCAATGATTAAATATTTTTTCTTGGAAATTAAGGACTAAATGGAATCAATTAAACGAATAATTAATTTTCTTCTTTAATAAATAAACGATAAAAGAGAAGACGTTTAAAAAATGGTTTAAGAGATCTTTCAAAACAAAATGTTTAAATTCATTCACACCTAAGCTGCGGAAGGGGGGGGGGTGGTAAACCTTAAACCATCCCTCTAGAATCTTAGGTTAACCACTCCCAAGAAATTCAAAATTTTTAAGGGGCCGCGGCAACTTTCTCGGACATTTGTCAGCCATTTTTGGTTATTTATCCGAATAGCCGAATAAATTACATTTATATTAAATTAGATGTTATTTCAATTGTATTTAGCCTTAAAGAGCAAGTTTAAATTGAATATAACTGAGAAAACGGCTATTTCCGGTGAAAATGATAACCATTTCCGGCTGCTATTGACACCCTTAGACCCCTCACCTAGAATTTGACCCAAAAACAGGCTAGACCACCTCCTGAAGTCTCTGACCTACTGCAGTCCTGATTCACACATTTATTCAATTTATCCATTTTTTCATTGAAAAATATTCTTTGTTTATTGCTTCATTATTTTACCCTGCATAATTTGAGAGAGAGAGAGAGAGAGAGAGAGAGAGAGAGAGAGAGAGAGAGAGAGAGAGACCCGTTCTTATACATCTGGAAGAATAATGATCGAAAAGAATTCGTGAATTAGCATCGTTTAGATCTTGCAGTAAATGAAACACAAAATGAGTTTTAATTATCGATTTCTGTCTTAAAATTCCAATGAAGAAAAATCCATACAAATATGGGAATAGTCAGGGTATTAGTCAAAATGAATAATATTCGCATGAAATTCAAAACAAACTTTTGTTAGGAATTTTCCCTCAAATTAAAGAAAATCAAGCTTTTATCCATTGGGGATAATTTAAAACCCACTCCCAGAGTGCAAATCAATGATTTATCCCTCCATAGGGATGGAATAAATGAATTTTAAAACCCAAAAACTCTCATTCAGTTTAAACTGATCATAATAGTATCTTGATAGTTTTTTCGGTTAAATTTTACAAAACTGAGAAAATCTTTCTTAAGAAGTGTTTTATCGCTCAAAATTAAATCATTCCCTTGATGAACCCATGTATACCAAAAATAGGCAAATGCTGTATTTATGATAGACTAAAATTCAAGAATTATAGTAAAATTGGTCCCTGGCTATCCCTGTCTCCAAAATAAGTTGAATTAATTCAAATAAAGCCATTCAATAGAAGAGATTTTTCAAAATTTGGTCAATTTTCAAACAAAACATTTGAATAATTTTAGATTTGTTGCACACATTGATCGTCACAACAAAAAAGAAAGGAATTCATATCTGAAACTCATATCTAAAAAACCGTTTCTTCAGTATTTCTTGAAAAAACAAGAGAACTGTTTTGTATTTAAGAATGAGATATATATATAATATACAGAGCAGTATAACACATATATGTGGACATTTTTTTAATGACTATTATGTTTGAATTTGTGATGACCTGTGCTGTGCTCTGTGTTGTTTGGTTTGGATTAATTCAATACTTTTAATATAATTTGAATTAAATTAAACTTTTATTTAAATCTAAAGACATAAATAAATTCAATTAAAGGATAAAATATAAGACATTGAAAAAAGAGTCAAATTATGTGACGAATAGAAAACTCGATATAAAGTAATTTCGATATAACAGACAGCTTTTTGTTGGACAGACAGCTTCTATGGGCTTTTAATGTTAAAATACATTCTAATAAAGGAATCTTCGGAATAACGGAATGTCCAAATCTATTAGTGTTTGACATTTCAATCAATGTTTTATTGATTGAATGTTTGAAATATTTTAAATTTATTAATCCTTTATATCATAAAATGTTTCAATAGTTATTAGAACTAGGTAAAAAATATCCATTTAATGAAAATATAAAATGAATTTTGTGAAAAATTATTAATTCACTAAAAATTTCGTAATTAATGCACCTTGCTATAACCTCGTTAAACTGACATTTTGGTGAACCGAAAATTACGTTATTTCGAGGTTAAATTGTATTTGAATTATGTTCGAGATATCAGAGAATTAGAGGGACTGGAAGTGCTGTCTCTGCCATCGGGAGACTCACGAACTCCAAAATTAAGGTCACAATTGGTATAAAAATGTTTTTCTTTCGAATGGATCTGAAGTTTGAGACAATTTATTTGTTGTCTTAAACTTTGGATTTCGTAGTCTTTAGACTTCAAAAGCGATTCCAAAGCAATGACTGATTGTTGACAACAATTACACAAAGAATTTCTTTCATTCAAATCATAATCTTTTGGTTTATCGAATCCTAAGAACAGTTGAATTGTTTCGCAATTGACCACAGATTTGAAGCTTAGAATTTGGTTGAGAAACAGTTGAAGTCCTAATTGTCTTCTCTCCAGAAATATTGGATCGAAATTATTTTTAACCACTCTTTTTGCCGGTAAATCAAAAACTTGGTTCGGAAAGCGTTCAACCAATTGATGGTTGAGTTCAATGAAATCAGAGTAACGTTTGAAGACTAACCACTTTTTACCGTCAATTAGATCTTCTACTCGGAGTCGAAATACAGTATATCTGGACTTCTGTTCCAACACTTCATAGCCTTCTATCCAAACAAAACATTGACATTCATTTGAATCACTTGTAGTCAATCCCATGTCAAAGCTCTTGTCAAAGCTCTTGGTTCGGTCACTCTTGAGACTCATTATATCAGAAGAAGTGATATCTTCGTTATAAATGTCTTTCTCTTCCATTAAATTCATATGATTTTCATTTGAAGTGTTAATTAATGCCATAAAATGACTCATTGGTTGTGAATAATTTTGATCAGAACCTTTTAAAATGAACCAAGTTTACACTGTTTTCATTTATTTTATTCAAAACTACGAATCAAAACAATCAATAGATTAGATTTGGAGGACATTTAATGACAGATAATATTGGAAACCAAAACAAATGAAGTCTTTCTTCTCATTATTGACGCAATGCTTTGCAGTGAAGTGTGTTTTAATGTTTGATAAAATGTATTTCTGATGGAACTCAGTTGGAAACCATCGAATGGTTTAATTATAAAATTTTACTGAAACAAAACTATTTTTATTGTTCACCAAGTTAATCAGAATTCTCATATTTGACTTAAAGGGTTCAGCCCTAATAACATCTCTTAAATATTTCAATCGGTCGAACCCCCTGAACCTGACTTAGAGAACTTTGGGCATTAGTGAAACAAATTGTGTCTGAAATCTTAAAACAATTTTATACATAAAAATCTCAAGAATTATAGTCAGTTTTTAAATAAATACATTTTCTGCTATCTATAGTGTGATCGTAAAGAAGAAGAGCAGAAAATGTTATATAAGAATGAATTGCAAGGAACCAATTTTAACTGATTTATCTATAGAATAATGTTTAACAAAGGCTTAAATTTTTCATTGTGTTTATTCTTGGATTGCACTTATATTTGAGATGATTTTCTGAAAATGAGTAAAACAGTAGATTTAAGTGATTACACAATTGAAGAGCGAACGATAGCTAGTGTTTGGGTTCACCAAAGAATGCGAGAAAATCAACGATCCGAAGCAGATTTGTTTGATTCCAATAAACTTTTTCATCCCTACTCTGCTCCCCTTCTTTCCGATCCCACTATATTTACTTTTTTTCATTTTCTTTCAATAAATTTAGAGCTGAAGTAGAGGTTAATATGTAGAAAAAATAATTTATCAAATTTATTCATGAACGTTTCTAGTTTAAATTTATATTTAAATCAATATAATTTAAAATAAAAAATTTAAAAAATTGAGCAATTTCTAATTAGTTGATTCAATTAGACATTTCAAAGTAAGACATTGGAAATAAAAAGAATAGCTTGGTAATTAAATTAATTGAGACAAAAGTTTGAATCAAAAATAAAATAAAAACTAAAATTTCAATTCAATTTTCATACATTTTTGAGTTGTTATCAATTATTTCAAAATTATTTTAATAGTATTCAAACCAAATATAAAGTTTAGTCTTTGTTTTTAATGATTTGCACATTTACTATGGCTTTAGAGTTCAATTATCTCTTACTAAACTTTGTTATCAAATGAATCTAGGCCCATTCTTCTTGCCAATATAAATAGATCTGATTAGAGATAACTGAGCCATCAATAATTTAACAAAAAGCCTATTTAACGCTTTTTTGATTTGATATTGATTTCAAACAACAGAATGGAAACGAAAGAAAAAAATTAATGATTCGCAGAAAATTTGATTTTCACTTCAATGACAACAATAAATGATAATAAATTTGAGACGAAAAATAAATTCACAATAAATTGAATATAGAAATGAGTCGAAACAAAAGCTTAGGCTTTAGATAACATACCCTGGAATTGCCCTGAGAATTACCCATCGCTTGGAGGGAATGATGAAGTTATTATGAGTTCATATAACGATTGGCGAGGATTTTTGTGTATCTCTTAAACGCACTAAACTATAACGTAATTTCGTAGAAACTTTACTGACGGATACGTGAGATGTGAGCTGAGCTCAAATCAATATAACCAATGAATGAATGTATGAAATTCGGGAACAGTTTGATTTTAGACAGCTATAGACTCAGCACACAGTTAGGTGCCTCAAATGCCATAGAGATGTGGTCTTATATTTGGCTCATCGATAACAACAGCACTGACTCGACTTAGTATAGCAAACAAATGATTCTTTTTCATCAAAATAATTGTCCAAAGAATCAAATATATCAAAGAAGTCGTCGTTTGGTTGAAAACAATGGCTTATATTCAGAGAGACTCTTATAACACAGTTATTGAAAAAACGGTTTTTAATATAAAAGATGTGCACAACTAATGCCTTGACGTTTACTGTATGCAAAACTAACTGATCTAAGTGTGAGCTCACTCTCACAGCGGAGGGAGATCTGGATCTGTAATCTCGAAATGAAGTTTGTGTAGTATTATATGCATCAATGTTTGCGCTCTTTTACTTTCATCAATAGATGAACGCATAAGTCAAACATCACATCACACCTGTGTAGCGCTGTCTAGAGCACTTTATTATTAATGCATTCAATATTACAATATGTATAATGGCTTTCAATACACACCAACACTATATTTGACACTATTTTCTCTATTCATAACACATATGAAACCACCGATAAGACTGACTGATAGGGGCTATCAATAGATGACCTCATATTACAATAAATATTTATTAATCTTAATTAGAGCCCACAACAAGTGGTCATATATTTCAATATAACAACTCGTTTATCAAATTTTATTACAAAATTATCCACCAATATATTCATGCATTTGAATTGCCTCAGATTTATACAGGAAGGGGGAGGGAGGGAGGGAGAGAGAGAGAGAGAGAGAGAGAGAGAGAGAGAGAGAGAGAGAGAGAGAGAGAGATTTGAAATGTCAGATTATTCAATAACTATTTATTCAAATATATGTATTACAGTCGAAGCTCCGAGATGTGGACGGTCTATTGCCAGAGAAAACCGTCCACAACAGAGAGCGTTCATAACAGGGA
>JAQFXL010000665.1:0-17987 GCA_034693445.1 Edwardzetes edwardsi
TCGTATCTTTTGATTGGTTAATACAGATCTCGACTCTTGTATCCAAATTTTCGAAAGTATGAAATGGTTTCAAATTTTTTTAAAGCAATGATAACAAGGCTTTCATACGAATCAAAGTTCGACAAAAACAATACAATGGTTCGCCTTCTCTTACCCTGCGCAATTACTTGCGATCTTATTATTATAAGAACAAGATCTAATTAATTGATTGGTTTTAATTATTAAAATTAGCAGGGCAGTAGTTTTTATCTATTACAATCATTAATTTTCAATTCAAACCAATTAATTAATTGGATTTCCATCTATTGAAAAGGTCTTGTTTTTATAAAATATGTTCTTATATATTGGACTCAACAAAGTTACTATTCTATAGATTCTATACAATATATTCTATATTATGAATTTTATTCTATAGATTCAATACTATAGATTTATTTTATAGATTTATTTTATAGATTCTATTCAATATGTATTCTATTCTATACTGTAATCTTAAAATCAAACTAAAAGTTTTTTGTGATATTGAGGACAAATATTTTTAATTGCAATCAAATTGATGTAAATTTTTAGAAAAGTTGAAGAATATATTCTCTGAAGTTTAAAACAGAGTAGGGATGAGATGAGGGAATGTAAGAGGAATGTGTTGGCTGTCGGCAGACTCTGCCTCTGAGGCATCGATTCAAGCAATGGGCCGACCGGTAGATAGCATTGAAAGTGTGATGTTTTCAAAACATTAATTTAAAAGTCTTTCGCATCAAATATGACTTTTGTTGGACTCTTTCATTACGTAATTACGTCCGCAAAATATTATGCTTTGGTTTGAGAGTCAATCGCAACAAATGAGTGGTGGAGTGACAGTCAATGTCGTCATTGATTGTAAATAAGTGGTTTTGTTGACGTATGAGATGCTGACCAATGAGTGAATGGCTTTGATATTTCTTTATTGAATTGTATATCAAAATGGCCGCAAACATCACTTGTAGTGGGCTTTTGAGTCAATCGTTTGTTTGCCATTTGATTAACTAATTGTCTTTCGACTCATTTGTCGTTCATCTGTGGCCTCAATTGTGGTCAATATTATCGTCTCTAATAATTGTTTGTATGATTGGCTCATCTGATCCGTTGATGACAGCAATGAAGTGTCAATAAATTGCGACTCAATATAGAGATAGCGCTCATATATTCAATATATACATTCAACTCATATATAAAGCCATATATTATTCACTCATAAACTCATATATTGAATGAGTGGCCGACTCTCCGACCACTGGACTGTTGTGACCATCAATCGGCTGACCGTAGCGGACATGTTGTCGACTGACTCACTGTTTGAAGTTTGAATCATATTTTGCTATAATTTTTGCCTTCAATTTATTGATTATTATTATTATTATTATTTAGTTTTCGATTATATTTTTTGTCTTCGATATAGAATTTAAATATAATTTTAATTATTATAACAATTAATTGAATTTATAATTGTTTTTAAGTGTATATTATAATAGAAATTATCGGTCATTACATTAATTGCTTTAAATATTAATATATTTCTAAACTATTTATTGTAATATTTGTGTCAAAAGTGATGAAAACAATTGTTTTGATTGGTTTTGATTGACTCCCAATCAGTTGTTCATCACTTCTTAACTATTGTTTTATCGCAAACTTAAGATAATATTTGAATAACAGATGTATTTATCGTTTTGTTGTATTCATTGGACAGTTGACAGCAATTTAATGATTGATCGGTAGTTCCAACTAATTGTCTAATAGTTGTCACTCTTATGCACACAAATTGTAAGACATTTGTAGTTATATTTTGTAAATAACTAATTGATAGCAAATTGAGACAAATCTTAAGAATCGGTTTTATATAATGTTAAGTAAATCCCAATTTGTTGTCATCAGTGATGTTATATAACTTAAGACCACTCATGACATGAGTTTTCGTTTGATTTTTGCCAAAACCAAAAACAAATAGTTTGAAAATTCTCGTAATTTTCAAGACTTTAACTCAATTTGTTATATAATGAGTGATCACATGAATAACATCGGAAGTGTGGCCACATCTGTGGCTTCAGTCACCACAAGTGTGGGCCAATCGCCTTATAGTGTGGGCAACTCATCGAACTCTTCGGTGAATAATTTGAGTCATGACTCGTTAGGTCAGCCCCAACCCAGCAAACGGCTCAAAGTGAGCGACTCTACGGACTCCATCTTCAGTTATTTGGAACTACTGCCCGACGAGTTGGCCACCAATACAATGACAAATAATGTTGACAATGGTGTGCTTGGAGTCAACTCATTGAACGCATCCAATGCTGTGTCCACTGCGACGTCAAATGCGGTTACTCTCTCTTCAGTGACAGCACCACAACAACAGACGCACCAAAACTTATCTCAATTACTTCAGGCAAAGTCTGTCAATAATATCGGCCCTCAAAGCCAAGCACCGCCTCGAATGTTAGCCTCAACTCTTCAGCAACAGTTGGGTCTTCCGCCTCAGCCTAGACCTCAGCTCCGATATGCGACCCAACAAAACCCGAACGCAATGAATCCGGTGTCACACATGCAACTCATACAACAACAACAGTATCTCCAACAACACCAACAGTTCAACGCTCAGCCTCCCCCTCAAGCACCGGCACAACAGCGACAGACAACTGCGCTCTCACAACAACAGCAGTTTAGATATAATATGCCTCAGAGTCAGGCACAACCACAACAGCCTCTACTTCAGGCTCCGGCAGCCCCTCCCCCGCCACAACCTGTGCCGACACCGCGTCAGTCGACTCCATCGCCGATGTCTTCTGCGCCGAACACAGCGACCACAGACCCAGAAAAGCGTAAACTAATTCAACAACAATTAGTTCTCTTACTTCACGCCCACAAATGTCAGCGACGGGAACAGCAACAGAGACAGAACGGAGGTCAGGAACCGCAACGTCAGTGCTCTCTCCCACACTGTCCAACTATGAAGAATGTTCTCAATCATATGACCACCTGCACAGCCGGTAAGTGCATATTTCTAATAAGATATACCCTTAGACTTATGAAATTTGCTAACAGGGAAGTCGTGTAATGTCGCCCATTGTGCCAGTTCTCGACAAATCATTTCTCATTGGAAGAACTGCACGCGAGGGGATTGTCCCGTTTGTTTGCCTCTAAAGCAAGCGTCGGACAGGAGGGCAGCCGTCACTTTGGCTCAACAGGTATTCAATGATTCGATTTATGATTTAGTGTTTAACGGCATTCCTTTCCAAAGCAACAGCAAAACCCTTCAAACCCACAATTGTCACAATTATTGCCAAACACAACACCAGTCCCTCAAATGGGAACGAATCCATCACAACCTTCGATGAGCGGAGTATCCAATCAGACGGCGCCGACACAACAAAACCAACAGTTTTCACAACACCAACAGGATATGCAGCGCGCGTATCAGGCATTAGGCCTTCCTTTTAATAACTCCTCTCCGACTCCATCTCAGCCACAGTTGTCTTCAAACCGACTAAACCAAAGCCAGTCGTCCCCCTTCTCTCAGCCACAAACCAAAGAATGGCACGGCTCTGTCACTCCTGACCTTCGCAACCATTTGGTACAGAAGATAGTCCAGGCCATATTTCCGACCCCTGACCCCAACGCATGTCAGGACAGGCGAATGGTCAATCTCGTGGCTTATGCCAAAAAGGTGGAGGGTGATATGTATGACCAGGCGAACAGTCGAGAGGAATACTACCACTTATTGGCCGAAAAAATCTATAAAATTCAAAAAGAGTTGGAAGAGAAGCGACAGAAGAGACGGGAACAGAGCGGTCTCCAGACACCCACTACACCCAATCAGTTGGCGCCGACATCCAATCAGATGCAACCCATTCGTAATCAACAGCCAAACTTATTGGGAATACAAACTCAACGCCTGACAGGAGTGGGTCAACAGCCCCCTCCTAATGTTACGCTTACACAACAGAACTTCAATTCTCAACCAAATTCATTATCGCAGCAATACTTCATGTCTCCCGGCGGACAGTCGGCTCCCAGTGCTCAACAATCACCTCAAACTCAGTTCAATACCAGACCAACACTTAATTCTGTTAACAATAGTAATAATAATAACAATAATAGCCTTAATAACAATAATTCGATGTTAAGTAACAGTAACTCCAATTCAAGCGATAATAACAACAATTTTATTGCAAACAATCAGTCGGTGACCAACGGCTCGTCTCAAATGCATAGTCTCTTACAACTATCGACGCAACCAAATACTCCTCAACCACAACCAATTTCGACAACAGCCACACCCCCTCCTCCAAGGCCTCAATCTGTTCCAACGACATCACAAACACCTCAGCAGCCGATCGGTCAAAAGGGACATCAAATGGAAGGGAACGTCAATATTAAAGCCGAACCTTTGGATGAATTTGTTTCGATGTCGACGCCAACATCGATGTCCAATACGCCGAGTGTCCACTCAGTGGGTGGCGTTAAACACGAGCCCCCAATAGTTAACGAAACTTCTGGCGCTTCGAATACAAGCGTCAACTCGACTGAAGTTAAAAAAGAAAACGAAGACATAGTTGTAAACGAAGAGCCAAAGAAAGAACCGGTGCCTTCACCTGTCGTTTCCAACGATACCACTGATATAAAGCCTGAGGTGAAACCTGCGGTACCGGTATGTCCTCCAGTTAGTGCTTCGGTCAAAACAGTTGCCCGTCTGGTCCAGAAGAAAGTGTTCAAACCGGACGAATTACGTCAGGCGCTTATGCCCACTCTCGAAAAGCTTTACCGTCAGGACCCGGAATCACTTCCATTTAGACAACCCGTCGATCCAACACTTCTCCAAATTCCAGACTATTTCGATATAATTAAGAGACCGATGGATTTGTCGACCATTAAGAAGAAGTTGGACACCGGTATGACAACCAATGGTCTAATTTCGGCGTTGACTTATTTTTGTTGCATTACAGGACAATATGCTGACCCCTGGCAGTATGTCGACGACGTTTGGTTGATGTTCGACAACGCCTGGCTCTACAACAGAAAGACTTCTCGTGTTTATAGATATTGTACTAAAGTATGAAACAATTGATTGGAATATCTCTTCGTTTGTCTCAATCTCTCATTTATTATAATTTCTCTTTTAGTTATCGGAAGTGTTTGAGTCAGAGATCGATCCGGTTATGCAAAGTCTTGGTTATTGTTGTGGCAGAAAATATGTATTTCAGCCACAAATCCTGTGCTGTTTTGGGAAACAGTTGTGCACTATTTCTAGAGATGCAAAATATATGAGTTATCAAAATAAGTATGTCTTCACTCAGACCTCAATCAATGTTTTGGAAGTAATTATTGGTTTTCGTTACAGATATACGTATTGTTTGAAATGTTTTTCCGAAATACCGGGTGAAGTGGTCACAGTTGGAGATGCGTTCGGACTCGACCCAACCTCTACCAGTTCTCAAACTATACCTAAAGATAAGTTCATTGAATGTAAGAACGATCACTTGGATATCGAACCGTTCATCGACTGTAAAGATTGTGGTCGAAAACTGCACCAAATATGTGTTCTACATCTCGACCCCATTTGGCCCGAAGGGTATGTTCCCTTAGAAACTAATATAACGCCAGATTAGAGACAATTTATTCTTATATTTCAATCTTTTGTTGTAATTGTCTATAGCTTCACGTGTGAGGGCTGTCTTCGAAGGGATGGCCGTCGAAGAAAAGACAATAAATACAATTCTAAAAGTAAGTCTTTTTTGTTATTCATATTTGAAAAGAGATTTTTAATCATTTTTACCGAATATCAGAACTTCCGAACACAAAATTGGGACAATTTATTGAACAGAGAGTCAACACCTTTTTAAGAAAGAAAGACTGCGGCGCTGGAGAAGTCTCGATACGAGTGGTGGCCAGTAGTGAGAAATACGTTGAAGTGAAGCCCGGAATGAAAGCCAGGTATTTATCGGCGAATCTAATAATTGAATCGATTGTTTACATGTCATGTCTTACAGATATGTCGATACCGCCGAATGGCCCGAAACGTTCCCCTATCGGGCGAAAGCATTGTTTGCTTTTGAAGATATCGATGGCACTGATGTTTGCTTTTTTGGAATGCATGTCCAGGAATATGGTTCAGATGCCAGTCCTCCAAACACCAGGTAATAAACCAAATGATGTATTGATACTAATTGAGAACTTTGTGTAAAGACGGGTGTATTTGGCGTATTTGGATTCGGTTTACTTCTTCCGACCCAAACAATACCGAACTGCTGTCTATCACGAAATACTTTTGGGTTACCTCGATTATACCAAACAACTTGGTTACACAATGGCTCACATCTGGGCCTGTCCTCCCTCTGAGGGTATGTCTTGATTTTTATGGCATCTTTTACAATCATTACTGACTCCCAGACTGTTCAGGTGATGACTATATATTCCATTGCCATCCAATCGAACAAAAGATACCAAAACCTAAACGATTACAGGAGTGGTATAAGAAAATGTTAGACAAAGGAATCATTGAACGAATCGTTTTGGACTATAAGGATATCTTAAAACAGGCGACAGAAGACAATTTCAAATGTGCTTCAGAACTGCCATATTTTGAAGGTCTGTCTTAAGTTGTCTGACAGTTGTCTCAACTCTTCCCGATTGATGTCTAAATTATTTGGATTTGAAAAACAGGTGACTTTTGGCCCAATGTTTTGGAGGATTCGATCAAAGAGATAGAAATGGAACAACAGAAACAACAACAACAGCTCCAACAGTCCGACTCTTCCAAAAGCGTTGATTTACTCAACAATTCTGGAAATCCAACCGATGAGGAGTCGATCGGTTCGTTCAATAGTTTTTGGTTATTATTATTATTGATTAACATTTGGTTTGTTTGCAGATATGATGGACTGCAACGATAGTCAGAACAGCAAAGGTATGGAAACAAATGGATCGAAGAGCAGCTCAACCAAAGACAACAATAACGGCAATACGAATATAAAACAACACAAGAAGTCGAGTGGAAACAAGAAGTCTACCAAAAAACAGAATCAAAGAAAGAACAATACGTTTAATGCGAGACACAAAAGTGGCGGTGGAGGGCCTCCCAATCAGCTGCAAAACCCACAACAGCCACAACTATCTGCAGCCCAACAGTGGGACGCAGAGCTCACCTCAAAGATGTACGCAACGATGGAAAAGCATAAGGAAGTGTTTTTTGTTGTGCGCCTCCATTCGAGTCAGTCGGCAGCAAGTTTGCCGCCAGTCAATGATCTCGACCCTCCCATCAGTTGTGATTTGATGGACGGAAGGGATGCCTTTTTGACATTAGCGCGTGAAAAGCACTACGAGTTCTCAAGTCTTCGTCGGGCAAAGTTCTCGAGTCTGGCGATGCTCTACGAACTACACAACAGTTCTAACGATCGGTTCGTCTATACCTGCAATACATGCAAAAGACATTTAGTCGAAACCCGATATCACTGCACGAAATGCGACGACTTTGATCTCTGTGTCGCCTGTTATCAGCGCGACGGACACACCCATCCAATGGACAAACTCGGCTTTGGAGACCTCGTCGGTGGTGTGGCCGGAGAGGATGGAGCCGTTGCTGGTATATAGCCCTTTGATAATTCATTTGATGTCTTTATCATTCAATTGTTTATCTTCAGGCGCTTCGGGAGGAGTGGCCGCAGGAAGTGATTTGGATGGAAATGGTGAAAACGCTGGCGGAGGTTCTTCCAACACTTCTCCGGGAGAGTCGCGTCGACTGTCTATCCAAAGATGTATTCAAAGTCTGGTTCACGCCTGTCAGTGCAGAGACGCCAACTGCCGCCTACCCTCTTGTCATAAGATGAAGCGAGTGGTACAACACGCCAAAAGTTGTAAACGCAAGTCTAACCAGAACCAGGCGGCCGCTCCCGGCTGTCCCATTTGTAAACAGCTGATAGCTTTGTGTT
The DNA here is from genome assembly GCA_034693445.1 of Edwardzetes edwardsi. Taxonomy (NCBI): domain Eukaryota; kingdom Metazoa; phylum Arthropoda; class Arachnida; order Sarcoptiformes; family Ceratozetidae; genus Edwardzetes; species Edwardzetes edwardsi. Next base: position 7,956 of record JAQFXL010000665.1, read on the forward strand.
GTTATCACGCGAAGCACTGTCAGGAAAATAAATGTCCGGTTCCTTACTGTATAAACATTAAACATAAGTTAAGACAACAGCAACTGCAGCAACGCCTACAACAGGCACAGATCCTCAAGAGACGCATTGCATCGATGGCCAGTATGTCTCAACAGTCGTCACAACCGCCGCCGACACCAACCCATGAATTCAGTCCTTCTCAACAACAAACGACTGTAAGCTTACATTTGAATGATTATTCTGAGCGAAGACTCTTTAATAAGCGATTCTATTATTTACTAAAATTGAATCGAAATTCGATTTGAGATGAAATCAGTTTTAATTAAACTTTTATTGTTTAGCCTCAACAGCATTACATGAAACCGGCGACGGCGACACCCCCTCCACCCGCTGCTCTTCAAGCAGTTGCTAGAGTTCAGGAAGTAGTGGCCCGACAACAACAACAGCCACAACAAAACCAAATGAATAACCCGTACGGAAAGGGCAAACCTATGCATCACTACCAACAGACGGCGAATGCAAACCCAACTCAACCACAAATGCAAACACAGCCGCAGACAGTCAGACCTGTGGCTCAAAACCAACAAATGATGCAACAGCAGCATCAACAGAGAATGCTCATGGTACAACAGCAGCAGCAACAGGTGCAACAGCCCTGGTATGACGGGGCACAAAACAGTCGGGCCCCTCAACAACTGCCGCAGCAGAGGTTTCTTCGAATGCCTCAAACGGGCGCTAAACCACAACAACAGCCAAATATGGGAACACAACAAATGTTGAGTCAACAGCAGTCGCAACAACTCTTCCAACAAAATCAACAACAAATGCTTCCGCAGACTAACGCCAATCCACAACAGGTTCAACTGATTCACACCTCCGCCAACCCATCGCAACAAATGTCTGTCGGACAACACTCACAACAACCACAACAGCAGCAAAATATGTTGCCATCAGTTTTGAGTGGAAACGTTGCGCCACAACAACAACAGCAACAGATGAATGTCCAGAATGTCGGACAACAGGTTTGTATTGCAGTCAATGATAACCGATTGAACCCAAACTAATCAAATGAATGTTTCAGATGCAAAATCCGGGCATTCAGAGCGGTTCAGCGCTTAACTCACTTCCAGGCAATGCTACTCAACAACAACAGGCTCTCCAACAACTTTTAGCGACTCTCAAATCTCCCGCTTCTCCGCAACAACAGCAACAAGTGTTGAGTATATTGAAGTCAAACCCCGCGCTGATGGCGGCCTTTATCAAGCAGAGGACGGCTCAACAGCAGCAGCAGCAACAACAACAGCAGCAGCAGCAACAACAACAACAACAGCAGCAACAGATGCAAACCCAGCAACACATCCAACAACAGGTCTGATATTTGACTTCTATTCCGTTCAAAATTATTGATTGTAATGTTTATGATTAGCAGTCATTAGGGGGACAACAGCCTCAGCAACAATCACAACAACAGCAGCAGTGGTTCCAACAGCAGCAGCAGCAACAACAACAACAGCGGCAGCAAATGGTTGGCCAAAGACAAGTGCTTCAGCCACAGCAAAGACTGATGGCTCCCCAACAACAACAACAGCAACAAATCTACGGAACAGTGACACAAAGGTTTTGGGCGCAGAACCCAAGTCAAGGAAAGCCTCAAAGAGGACCAATGATGAGATCTCCGCCCCAACAAAGGCTACAAACGCCCCGATATATGACTTCGGGGGCACAACAGCCTCAGGACCCGACAGATATGCTTCTGTTTCAGCAACAGAACGACTTCAGTGGCCAACAAAACGCGGGTCAGAACCAACAGCAGGAGCTGACACCTCAGGACCAGTTGACCAAATTTGTCGAAAACTTATGAAGTCTTCAAAACATATGAATTTGTAAAATAATCGAACCTTTAATTCATTTGTGATTTAAGTGACTTTTGGTGAACAATAAGTGATTGAACTCTAAAGACGTTTTGCTGTCGACTCGATTGCAATCAAATTAATTTATATGAAGAGTCGACGGCTTTCTCTTTGTTTTATAGTTAAATAAATCAATCTTTTAGTGAACTAATGCCCAAATCAAGTGATTCTAAATCTAAATGCGATTTCATTTCATTATTAATATTAAGTATCATTTGTGCAACGATTCGATCAATCAATTGATTCGATCATTTCGATCATGTTTTGTATAACATGTCATTCGACCAATAAATTAATTACAAATAATTATCACTTTTTCTCATTCTCTCGATTCACAGGTAGAGTCACCGCTCCTTTCATTCCTCTTTTTTATCATCACTTAGTGGTTAAGTGGGTATACTCTAAAAAATACGTCAAACATTCCAATAGGGTTCCAAACCATACTTTAATAATTTATCAAGTACAACTGTAGTGGTCTGAGCAGAGCTTAGAGAGAAGGCAATATTTGAATTAACTGGATTATATACTCGATTATATACTCGATTATATACTCGATTGTCAAGTGATGGCTTCATTTCAATCCATTTGATTCAATTTGCGGCCAACTGTTACAGAAACTGAAGATAACTGCTCTCATAATAGTCCGCGGATTAGGTTATATGTGAGGCGAGAAATTGGAGGATATCCTAATTGTCAATAGTAACTAATGCCTAGTTCAATCATAAAATTGATCGATTCCTCTCTGGTTCGGACTCTCTGACTAACGGTAAGTAATATTATCTTCAAAGCAATTGTTTTTCGATAATTGAATCGAAAACTACTTGAATTTGTTGTGAATTTCATTTTGTTATGGTTTGACAGTCACACCACTTATTGTCTAAGTTAGCATGCTAACTATCAAGAAAACTTATAAGCCTATAGTCAAAAAAGTGGGGGTAATTGGTATCGAATAGTGAGGAGTAGATTATTGACTCAATTTTGAAAATACAATTCATTTTTATTGATTTAAACGAATTCTGATTCGGAATGAATTGAATCACATTTTTAACGAATTTATGAGTTTTTGCGATAAAAACATTAAATAAATTTCAATCAAAATAGAGAGACATTTAGTGAAGTATTTAATAAAACTTTTTAGCCTTAGATTCCTGACTACTTTTGTACACAAAATAACCCAAAAGAATGAGTAAATGCACAGACATTATGACAATGAAACTGAATGTCGATAAACACGACGGCACTGGAGGACAACCTACTGCTGCCGACGCCTTTGTGTCAACTTTGACGCCAAGAGAACCGACTTCTCTCTTAATTACGTTAACGCCTTCGCGAACTTCATTCAGCAACTGTTGAATCAATTGGTTTTGCTGTGCGTTTGGCTGTCCATCATTTGAGTGCTGAGCGTTTTGTTGGTTTTGTTGCGAAGACTGCATTAAAAGAGTTTTCAATTCGCGGGACGTCTGAACCACTTCTCTTTGATTTCCGAGGAGAGCCTCCACTTCGTGTCGATTCAAAGGTAACTGAGGAGCGCCACCCGCGTGCTGTTGGTTTGGTTGAACGGGTGCTGCGCCCGATTGAACCGCACTTAATAAGGATAAAACTCTTTCCTGTCGGCCAACAATTTCGTCGAGCTTTCGGTTGAGATGTTTGACGGCTTCGAACACTTGGCTCTGACCCTGAAATATCTGTTGCAGTTCTCGCGTTCCGAAGTCGCCGTACTCTTCCTCTGCAGTGTTTTCGTGTTCCAACTTCTTAGCCTCTTCGGGGTGTGATTTGAAGTACTCTTCCTTTTGTTTTTCGAGTTTGTCTCTGTACTGTTCATATTCTTTAGCGAATCGGTCCTTTTCCGACTGTGCGATACCGGCTGCCGGTTGGGGTTGACTTCCCGGCACATGAAGGCTATATGTTAAGAACCTGAGTACGTCGTGATCATCGGCCAAACCTCCCGTAGCGGCCGACACTCCAAAGTGTCCGAATTGGGGTAAAAACACGTTTTCAGTTCGCAAACAGAGTTCATATTCGTCTTCATTATTAGTATTTCCCGAATGAAACATAACTGTCAGTACATTCTTATAATATTCGACTTTCGCCCGAACCGGAAACGGCTTATTTCTGAAGTCACGGAGACAACCGGCCAGTTGTTGGTTAATGCCATCGCTCTGGTGGTCATAACTCTTGGATCCGTCGTTAATCATCGCCATTATATAGGGATTGTTTCCTTTGTTGTCGTTATCGAAAGAATCGAAAAAGAGGGCCAAACCTCTCCAGTTATCAGATGATCCAAATACAGGTCCTTCAGGTGAACGAACATCAGTGAACCAGAAGGCGAGTCCATCGGCACCGAGTCTTCCCCTTCCGTTGACTCTAAAGAGGAGTTCCACTTCCCACCACTCAAAAGTGGTCGCAGACTTCGTCCAAACCGAACCCTTTTTACTTCTCAGAGAGGGTGTAATTCTGACCATTTCTTCGGAAGCGATTGCATTGCCATCATATGTCCAGAAAGGAACGGTTCCGTCCTTTTGCGCCAAATACGGCCCTTTGAATGAGTATTTGTATTCAAACCGTTTGTGCGGAGTTTCGTAATGCAATTGTTGGCCAAATAGTGGGGAATCACAACAAGTGGTCAGAATTATCACCAAAACAGACAACAATTTCGATACTAAATAAGTGTTGAGTGAAGACATTATTTTCATCGACCGATCGTTTCATTTAATTCTTGCAAATAAATAAAAATAACAAAAAGTCTTATGGATTGCAGACAAAGAGTGGTGTCTTTGGAAGTCCTTATCGGCTTTTGGACACTCTTTATATCTGTCCTCACAATTGATTCGATTGTGTTTTACACGTCATTACAGACAACACACAAGACTTGTGTGAACTTCTCATAAGTCATGCGGTGATAGGCTGTGCTCTCAACACATTATATGACTCTATTTTCAATACATTTAAACATTTATTATTTCATTTCAATTATAATTTAATTATTATTTTTCAAAACGCAATGGATTTCAAGAAATTGATTCATATTTTTGTAAATTTTTTTAAAAACTCTTTTAAATATAATTTGTTTTGAAATTAAATTCAATTAATTTTTAGCTCAAAGTTATAAAAAGGGTTCAAAACTTCTCGTTTTAAGTGATTATAGATCAGATCATTTTGTATTTTGCCTTTTTGTTTAAAATCTATGCAAAACTAAGCAAAATGTTATTTCATTAAGTTTTCTAATTTTACTAGTTAAAGTTAGAATTCGATTCACCCAATTTTAGAATAATATAGCTGGAAGTTCCTAGATAACTTGTACATTGTCAAATGATAGAAGTTTCATTTTATAAATGAAGAGCTCTAATACATTAAGAACGATGAATGTCGTGGATTCAATTTGAGGCCTTATCCCAACACAATCCCAATGCAATTCCAACACAATCTACAGTTTGAGTATTTTATTATATCTGAAGAAATGTGAATAAAGTGTTGACTGAATGCGAAACGAATAGCAATTAAATGAATAAATTAAATAAAAGTCAATTTAAATCATTACGTAATTGAGTGCTCTTTTTGTACACGTTTTCGATATTTTGTGGGAAAATAAAATAATTGCCAAAAGTTTTGTGTTTTCAATACACGACTCAATACACGTCGGACTCCGCTATCAATAGACATAACAATATTGTTATCGGATTTGACTTCAATTCACACTTCGGTCAACACAATCGCAAAGTCATGGCTTCCGAAACTGTAAATCAAGTGATATCACAAATAAACGCAACAATCAATGAAACGGTTCCTAACAATAGCACAGTGAAGTCCACTCCCGAGGGGATGCTCTGCGCCTACGGAAGTCTTATAACCATGGCTTTGATCCCAATATTTTTTGGATCATTTCGTTCAGTATTATATCACAAACAACAAAAAGTATCCATTTTTTCACTCAAATCATTGAATAACTGGTTGTCTTAAACAGGAATCGGGAGAACAGCCCGAAACGATGTCACGAAAGGATGCGGCGATGTTTCCCATCATAGCCAGTGGCGCTCTCTTCGGTCTCTATGTCTTCTTTAAGGTCTGTCCAATGATTGCTAAAAAGTGTGAAACTCACGTATTTTCTATCGATTGACAGTTGTTTTCAAAGGAATACATAAACCTCTTACTCACCGGTTATTTCTTTTTTCTGGGAGTTCTGGCTTTGGCTCATATTTTGAGTCCAATTGTCAACCGATTGATACCAAAAGCATTTCCTGTCATTCCTTATCACCTAATCTTCAATAAAGGAGATAATGAGACAAAAGAGTCTTTAATAGATTTTGAGTTCGATTCGAGAGATTTTGTGACACTTGTTATCTGTTCTGTTCTCGGAATTTGGTATCTCTTCAAAAAAGTAATTATTAATTAATTTGAGAACAAAACTAATGCTTTGATTGGTTGACAGCATTGGATTGCAAACAATCTCTTCGGTCTGGCCTTTGCTTTAAATGGCATCGAATTATTGCATTTGAATAATATCGTCACCGGATGTATACTCTTAGGCGGTCTCTTCGTATACGACGTGTTTTGGGTCTTCGGTACTGATGTTATGGTGACAGTCGCCAAGTCTTTCGAAGCGCCGATCAAATTGGTCTTTCCTCAAGACTTTCTTGAGAGCGGAGTCTATGGGACACACTTTGCAATGTTAGGGTTGGGAGATATCGTCATTCCGGGTATTTTCATCGCTCTCTTATTGCGCTTCGATGTCAGGTATCGAATCACAAATCAGTCAAACATTTCTCTAATTAAAAGTTTGTTTCAGTCTTAAGCGAAGAGCAAACGTTTATTTCTACACAAGTTTTGTGGCCTACATATTGGGACTGGTGTTGACCATAGTGGTGATGGCGTATTTTAAGCATGCACAACCCGCTCTTCTCTATTTGGTTCCCTTTTGTATAAGTTTTCCAGTTTTTGTCGCTTTAATCAGAGGAGACATTAAAGCGCTCTTCCGGTAAACATTTGATCAAAACTCATATTTTAGACAATTGATGACTAATTTTAGTCACTATTTGATTGACAGCTATGAAGATCACCCGTCGGTCGAGAAAAGTGAAACCAAAAGTGAAAAGAGTTCGACCAATAAATCCAATAAAAAGGAGTCTAAAAAAGGCCAATAGTATTGACTGATTGGGATTCGGGTTTTGGATATCTCTTTGAAATCTCTATAACTTTATTATTCTCTTAAATATTATTATTATTTAAATTAAATAATATTTTATTTCAATTGATTTAAATGCGAATAAATCCGAATTCAATCCATTATTTTCTTACAATTAAGCGAATTATGACTAAAACTATAACCAAATCTATTGATGAGCGCCAGTATTGCCCTCAGTCTTCATCGTCGTCGGGAATACCTAAGTGTTCGTTAGACCAAAGATCTCGATTCGGCCAAATATACTCGCCTTCAATGAGACAATCAATGGTCAACTGTTTTATAATAAAGAAGAACTAACTGACCGGTCAGTTCACTCCAGTTGTGTCTAAAAGACCAATAGATATAACACCACATAATTCCTGCATTGAAATGCATGAGACGTTGGATAAACGGCCGGTTCGGCTCCCAATTCCATTCCCGATAACCAGCGCTTAAAATCATCAAAATCAAAGACAATCACACAAATGGTGTGCACTTACTATCCATGGCTTTTACGACATATCGCATTTGATCGGGTCTTCACTTGTAATAGTTGTTTGTTTGTTTGCAAAGCGGACAGCAGTCTCTTAGACCCGATATTTGCCATATTTTACTATCAATTCAATAACAAATACAATGTCTTTGAGCGCATGCGCTGTCTTTGCCGTAAATATCCACTCAAACCAACGTACAGTCGACTGCCATTATAACGAACACCCTATCTAACGAACTTTCCTTTATAACGAACGACTTCAAGATTCCAAATCCACTTCAATAGACATTAATGTTAAAAGTAGTCCCTTATAGTCAACATTTGTTTCCTCTATAACGAAAAAACCCTTTATAACGAACGCTATGTTAAGACCACTCTTATAGAGAACTGTATTAAAACTATTCCCTTATAATCAACAATAGATTTCACAAAACTGTAAACAAATTCAGAGAAAAATAACTCAAAATTCACTCAAATCTCTTAAAGAGTGAAAAATAAATGATTATTTGCAATAAATAGCAGTATTTGATGTAAAATCTAATTATGATATCATTGATTTCATTTGAATATGTTTTAAATACAATGTCCTCTATAACGAACAGATTCTTCAAACCAATCGTGTTCGCTATAATGGCACTCCACTGTATTATGAAAGCAACAAATGAATAGAGAGATTGTATGTATCGCGAGATTGGATTTGATTGTTGAAACTTTTGACAAATTAGTTTTTTCCATTTATTTAAATTTTAACTGAACCTATTAATTTTTGTTTAAATTCCAATTTTATAGCATTTTAATGAAAACAAAGTAAACCCCTTTATTTGCATTCGGTTTGTAAATTGTTTGATCAGATTAACGCTCATAATTGAATTATTTCATCTTGTAAATTGTGGCTAAATAATCGGCAAATCATTGATTTAATTATAGTTATAGTTATTTAATCTCAAATATTCTTGGCTCCATTTGTGGCTAAAGTCATATTCGAGGCATTGCTAAAATATCTTTCAACTTTCATCTTCTACAGTTAATCTTGAATTTAGGTTTAAAGTGCTTTTTGCCGATTTTTCTTCCACAGTACGCACGGAAAGTCAATATAATTTAGCACCAAGCACATCTGTAAGGACTCATTACAGCTAATTCCAGTTTAAACTATCAATAAAACAATTTCAATGAAATTTCTCATGAATTTTAAGAAAATAGGGAAAATTTGATAGATAATGCATATTCTTAAAATTTTTGAAAATGTAGAGGTATTAATTAATTTGGATATGAATGAACGGGTAGGTTGTGGTGACCCCTAAATAATTGCAGGTATTATATTTGGTAAATTTGTGTGCATTCCTGGAAGTGACGCAAATCTTCTTCAAACCATTGATTTAGTGCTCAATAGTTTTGATTGGATGAGAGAATGGGATGACTCATATGGGAGCCAATGAACGCAAAGCCGGTCATTACTTTCCTCCCAAACTCTGGAAGGTTCGAGAACTGTGTGAATGGCTTTCAATAGCTTTTTATGTGGCCTTCATTTCAATGGTTTCCAGAATTTTCCAGTGATTTGTAGAGAATCTGAGAGACTATATAAGCGCTCAAACACTCCATTTGTCTCTCAATTCGTTTTAAAATTTTGTGAAAAACTATTTAATACTTAAATTATTATTCATTTATTCATTGATTGTCTCAATCCTTAAACTCATTCATTCATTAAATATGGCAAAAGTCGCTGCAATTGGTATTGATTTGGGAACAACCTATTCGTGTGTCGGAGTGTTTCAACACGGAAAGGTCGAGATTATCGCCAACGACCAGGGTAACAGAACCACACCCTCATATGTGGCCTTCACAGACACCGAACGTTTAATCGGTGACGCGGCCAAGAATCAGGTGGCGATGAATCCATCGAACACTGTCTTCGACGCCAAACGACTCATTGGCCGCCGTTTTGATGACGCGTCGGTTCAGTCAGATATGAAACACTGGCCCTTCGATGTCGTCTCCGACGGAGGAAAACCCAAAATCCAAGTCGACTATAAGGGAGAGACGAAGACATTCTTTCCCGAAGAGATCTCATCCATGGTTTTGGTGAAGATGAAAGAGATCGCAGAGGCATATCTCGGAAAGACTGTCACCAATGCTGTCGTCACAGTTCCCGCGTATTTCAATGATAGTCAAAGACAGGCGACGAAAGACGCCGGCGCTATATCTGGTCTGAATGTCCTCCGAATCATTAATGAGCCGACGGCTGCCGCCATCGCTTACGGTCTGGACAAGAAGGGACAGGGAGAGAGAAATGTCCTAATTTTTGATTTGGGCGGCGGAACATTTGATGTGTCGATCCTTACCATCGAAGACGGCATCTTTGAAGTCAAGTCCACCGCTGGAGACACACATTTGGGAGGAGAGGACTTCGATAACCGAATGGTTAATCATTTCGTTCAGGAATTCAAACGCAAACACAAAAAGGATCTGTCGGT
>JAQFXL010000666.1:0-17967 GCA_034693445.1 Edwardzetes edwardsi
GCAAGTTTATGTAGAGAATAATTTATAGGCTTGAATAGAAGGCAAAGTATCCAAAATCGGGGGTAAAGTACCGGAAAATGGGGGCAAAATAACGCTTGATTTGAGTGAAAGTCAATCAATAGTTGTATTGAACTCTAACTCAAGCAATGAGCAGAGCGTTGAAATAAAGTCTTTTAGACTATTTCAGCGGTTAATACCTCGGCTCTAAGAATCGGTATGTCTCAGAATCATGTCCTGAAGACTACTTTACCGAACTTTATTAGGGCCTATAAATATCTGAGAGCTTAATGACTAACTATTTAATGACTTTTTAGGGTCTGAGCTGTAAATTAGTGGTATTTTAGGACATTTTCTGGGTTTTTGATCGAAATATTATGCAATTATTATGTAATCTTTGAATTCAGTTATTAATTTTGAAAATAAGTGGCAAAATGTGTCATAAAATATATGTAAAAAAGTTAAAGGATCAAAAAAATTAAAACATTGACTAAGAATTCTAATTTATAAAGATTGAATCACCACTTATGCTATATGCTAGTTGAAATCAACATAATTTTACCTTAATTAATTATTTTTGGATATCTCCCATTCAATTACAATAGAAACCTCTTATTTTAGTCCTTTCACCCCTTCTGAGACCCCCAAAAGTGAGGAAATAGAGAAAAATAAGAGGCTATTTGACTCATTTTTGTGGACTTTTATAGTGACTTATGAGTCATATGACTATATAGTGAAAATCACTATTCAATGCTCTGCTTATTAGTCATCGATTACATCAAACGTATCGTTCATTCGACACATATTTTAGTCTCAGTTCACATGTTTTGAGACAAAGAAGAGACGAATATATCTTTTAAAAATGTCTTACAATCGGATCAGTTTGAGACAAAACCACTACAAGATTGTAGAGAACAGACCAAAAGTGACGACAAATGTAATTAATAATTACAATATAATTGTGTTGAACAACACCGACAAAGACATCTCTCAACACATCCAACATATGATTGAAACAAATCAGGCCGTCGTTGGAAGTGCTCACAGCCGAACATCAATTCAATGCACTCAAAAGAGAGTGACTGTCAGCGCTTCGGCCAAATATGCGGATCAATTGATAAGAAGCCACACATCGGTGGACAGAAAGTCGTCCAATCATTCTATGCGGTCGGCTATCAATCAGCCAAACATTGATTCGAGTCGAAGACAATTTACTTTTGATCCCATTCTTCGACAAATGCAAAGTGAAGAGAATGTCTTTCCCCAGAATTCGGCGCCAAATTGGTTCTCAAGAAATCAATTGAATGTAACCAATGATTCGCAGATATCTGTCTGCAGAGGAGGGGAAAGACCTTTCCAGTGGTTGGAGTCAAACAATCATTTCGATGAAAACGTTTTCGGCAGTCGTCGAGAAAGGGATCACTTATTCGGTGATCAAAATCAAAGTGAAACGGGTTTTGAAGAGAATCACATTTTTAGGGATAGTAACAAAAGAGGTTCGGAAACTCATCGTTTGGGACAGAGTTCCGCTTCAGCACAACCTTCGGGTTGGGAAATGGCTGATAAGAATTTGAGACAAAATAGGGAACCATTGAATCAAATGCCACTACAAAGCAATCAAAAGCCGAGCAAATGGTCAGAGTTTAGCCCAAATCCAAACCGAGGCTCGAAATATGGACTGACATCGACTCCGAAACATTGTTCACAAACTATGGATAATCCGTTCAATAGAGTCGTTGATAATGTGACCGAAAAACCGTTTAAATATGTGTCGAATAAATGGAGGGATATATTTAAGACACCAGAAGTGCCCAAACAATCCAAACGAGTGATACCTCCGAACGCCACCCAAACATCCAACGAATTTCGCGAAAACATCCCAATAATGAGATCCACAAACATTGAATTGGGGGCCAAACGCGCAAAAATAGAGGCGAAGCCAACCAAACGCTGGATTGTCGGCAGAACCGTCGAAAATGAAAACCCGTTTGAAGTCAACACTCATTTCTCTATCGCTCGGAATAGAGGACAGAATAGTATTGACGAAATTCTGGCCAAATATTACCCGAATAGGAAAGTTGGCAACAAATCAAACGATATTTAGTCTTAATTTGATTCAAATTTCAATCATTAGTTAAAATTTAGTCAAATTTAGTATTTATTAACATTTTGTGAATATAACTGAAACTTAAGATTTCTCTAAAACTTCTTACTATTTGTTTAATCAAAATATGAATTTAAAACCAAATTATTATCAAAACATAAATATTAACTCAAATGTTAAACCAATTATTCACTTGAATTGTTATAAACTAGAATTTTTTGCCCTTATTTTGGAATTTTGTATTAAATGTCAATTATTTTGAAACAAATTCTATTAAAACCTTTATCCAAATGTTTGTTTGCGATAGAATTTGGGCACAGAATTCAATTGGAGAGATGGGAAGACCACAACTGTTTGCTCTCATAACTCATTAATATTTCATTTGTTTTATATCTAAATATTTTATCGAAACATTTTTTGCGCTCATTTTTAATCACATTATTAACGAGAGATTTAATTTGGATTTCATTGCATTTCAAACAACGAATATATTTCTATTAAACTGATTATCGATTTATTCATTTATTCTCTGTTTTTGAAAAATGTTTTCAATCATTGGTTTGCGCCTCAGAATTGCGTTTATCATAAGATCCCGAATAAATTAAATTGAATTGAAAAGGAAAGGAAAGGCCACTTACTCTTCCGAATTGTTGAAAATAATTTTTGACATCTTCTAGTGTTGTTGGCGCTGACAGTCCGCCGACAAATACTTTCTTAGTCCTCGTAACCATCTGTCAAAACAAATACCAAAATCATTAATATTTCAATTTTTAAACAATTTATTAATTTTAGAAATTAGTTAAAAGTAATCAAAATATTCGTCAATAATACTAATGAGCGAAACAAATATTTATTCACAGAAAACTCATGAAAACATCCCTCTATAGAACAGCTTTAATGTTTCAACTAGGTATAAATTCCCATAAATATTCAAAAATAAAAATTTTGAGAGAGAGAGAGAGAGAGAGAGAGAGAGAGAGAGAGAGAGAGAGAGAGAGAGAGAGAGAGAAAGAGAGAGTGAGAGAGAGAGAGATTTACTTTATTGCTATTTCTTTCTTTTGCAGATATTCTTATAAATGATTGGATTATATATTTTGTTTATATTTCTGAAAAATACTGAAAATAATTTATTGCTATGTTTTGAGTAGTGATCGATACTTACAACTTCTAACGACTACAAGAGTTAAGAAATGTATTTTTTAAACTGATTTTTTCATTTAATGTATTTTTCTTATGAAAACTTATATTAAAAAAGAGAAATAAATTATTTTATAGTATAATAGAGAAAACGTTTTATAAATTATGAAATTTAATGGAATAATAAAATTGTGTTCAAAAGAAAAGTTTATTAAATATTTTTTGTTTGAATTTTAATAAATTGTATCATATTTTGAGTAAACTTCAAAATATTTGACTAACATTTCGATGCAATTATTTTTTAATGAATTTAATTCATTTAAAAGTAAAATATGTTTTCTTTTGATATTTATTTCCATTATTTAGTTTCTAAAGTGCATAACAAACTGAAAGATCAAGTATTCTATGCTGTGCTGAGGGATAGGTATATAATGTGATCTCAATTCCATTAAAATCTCATCGAGTATTACAAACACCTTATTCTGAAAAATTTGATGTCAAATTCAACCGGGAATTACTATCTGTTATAAACAGGAATGAACAAGCATAGATATCGCAGCAGTAAAATGATTTTATTTTGAATTAGCCATGATCGTTTTCAATGTAATTAATATCACAATTTCACAGTAATGACAAACTCGAGCTCATCATCAGAAGAGGTTTATCTTTCGAAGTTTAAAACAAGGGGTAACCTGGTGTTTCTTGATTTTGTTCTAGTTTACTGTCCAGCTAATAGGAGGCGCAAACTGATGAAAGTTATCCCTAACATAGAATGTGATAGAGCTATCAATAGTGCAAAACGAATGAAAGGCAAATGATCATGCAGATTTACGAGTGTTTAAGAGTGAGGTAATCTCTATGTGTGTGGTGGTTACCCCCAATAATGGAAGAGCTGAACTTATATAACAGCATTTGTTGGTCTCCACTCTGAGAGCACACAATCGGCAGACAATGTGTGAGAAGAGAGAAAACAAAAGGCAAAGGACTCGACAGCAAAAGCTCTAATATCTAAAGAGCTAATTAATGAGATGAGAATGTCATGATGTGGAAGACCAATCAATGTGTGCACAGCTATTGCTTTGAGCACAGCATAAATAGTGAGAGCAGAGTACAGGCAATAGTGATAGCTCTGCATAAGAGCCGAATGGCTTAGAGTTACGGCAAAATAGTGGCAAATACTGGAGTATTATGGCTATAGAAGAGACCAAACGATCTGTTTTGTTATGTGTGTGAAGAGTATAAAACTAAAGGATAAAAATGAAAGCAAACGACTTAAATAAACAAAAGGCAGCACCGAATATGCTGTGCTCTGAGACTCAATGAGTATTGCAATTGAGAAACAATGCATAAACTGGAGTTCAATAGTAACCAATAAATAGACTTTTTCTCCAAAGAAAACGAAAGAACAAACACTGAAGGAAAGAGTTCATCAGTGGATCAGTTGATCAGCACAAAAGTCAAATCAAAGGCTTGTAGTACAGGTCATCTGGTTTTCTACTGACTGTTGTTAAGCCTTTGAGACGACTGACCCGCACAGTGGCCGAGGAAGTGATTCACTTCTTCATCGACTGTTCGCAAATGGATTAACTCATTGATAGAGTGTTTCCTTTTGAAACACAAAACTCTATTTAGACGACCATTTGATACACAAATAAAAGACAAACAATTTTTTCCTCTTTTCAATTCCCAATCATTGGTTTATGGCATTGGGTTTCCTCTGCTCCAACTCTATGCTATGCTATCTATGCTGTCTATGCTGTCCAACTCCTACACATAATCGTAAATTTATCTCAATTGCCTTTTTATAATTTGCTTGAATAAAAAGATCAAACTTTTTATTCAAAATAGAAGTAATCTTGTAATAAATTACTTGTTAAATTAGATCAAGTGGGCGAAAGCTGTGCTCGAATCTAATTAATTAGAGGCAACGTTTGGAGCGTCACTCATATGATGTGCGAAATAAATTTGCTGTAATTTAATAGCGATTTGAATATAAGATTCGCATTACTTGAAGGTTAAGAATACTGTTATTTAGACTTAAGAAAAACTCAAGACTTTACTCTTATTCTTCGCTTCAAATCAAATGATATAAATTGTGAGTCAATGAAGAAAAAAGACTTAGTCTTCAGATATCATATAAAATGATATCATTTCATATTTGATGATAAATGAGATGATTTTCTTCAACTAAATTATATGATAGGCTTTGAAAGAAAAAAATTTCTCAAGAATTTTATACTTGGGATCAAAATCTGTTCAGTAATTACATAATAATCATAAGAATAATAAAAGTAGAGACACATCAGACAAATAGATCGCAACTCAAAACTAAGAAGAATAGTTGAGTATAAGAATAAACCACTTTTAGTGCCGTTCTCTTAAGTAAAGCCATTTCTTTATATTTATTCCCTTATATTGTTTTGAATGTATTTTCTTAAAATCCGAAACTTTAGAGTTAATAGAGAACAGAATGAATACAAATAAAAGTCAAACGATTTATGGTGTCTTCGAAAAGGCATTAAATCCTCTTTAGTATAATTTTGTGTCGGCGCTCAACACTCAGAGATGTGCCCATCAAATGGTTTTATCTAAAAAGTACTAAATTTTTGATACTCTTTCCTTAGGAAAAGAAACTTTAGTCAAAGGAAGAGATACCTTATATCAGAGCATAATATTGAATGAAGTTTTTCGCTAAATCAAAATGAGAGGAAAGGCATGAGAGAGGAGAGCAAAGAGTGGAGTTATTCCCATTTGGAAACAGAAAAAGAGTGGATAAGGAGTTCAACGGTCATTAATTTGGCACAACTGTTATCAAAAGTGGTAGCAATCCATTGCCTACATTATTAGGCAATGCAGTGCCATTACTAAGCGCACAGACCGTAGAGTATTGCGCTCTCCTTTCGCTAATTCTCTTGGATTTCTTCTCTATCTTTCACTCTTTGAGTCTAAATAATTCAAAAGCTATTTAATTCAGATAAAGAACTGGAATCTCTCTCTCTCTCTCTCTCTCTCTCTCTCTCTCTCTCTCTCTCTCTCTCTCTCTCTCTCTCTCCTCTCCTCCCTTAATGTGTAGACAATTCTCAGACGTAATATTTCCTGAATTAGGATATAATAAATCAAAACATCTTTTATATAATAATTTTATTCTTGTTTTTAGAGTCTATTTCTAATATTGAATGAAATTTTTATATGATTTGAGAGAAAAAATGCATTTCTTTTCAATTGAGTTTTGAAATAAATTTCAATCACAAAACAATCTGATTGGAAGGACAGTCAAAAATTGTCGCATAAATCAGAGGCAATCATAAGAAAAGAGATCAAACAAAAAAATGTATGAGAATTGATGCAAAAAATTAATAGATTATGTATAATAATAAATAGCAAAATAGGATCCAATTTATCGCTTATTACAATCATTTGGCACTGGGATGACATGAAAAGCGCCTTTCATCGGCATAAGCGAAGTGAGTGTTATCTCTCATACAAATATAAGGCATAAAAAATAAGGCAAAGACTCATATATTTGATTGAATGGCTTTTGAACTCTAAGAGAAAGAAGAGTTTGAATAAAAACGTTTTCAATTTTTTCCCTTTTTATTAATCAAAAATACTTTTCATTCTTTGAAAAAAACAGTGAAAATATAAGCCATAAGTGATAAGAGAAGAGAAAAATTAATGATCAGAAAATTGAAGAAAGCTAAAATTCATTGACTATGATATGAAACTTTGAGATAATGTTTTTAAATCGAGTGAATTAAATGAAGGAAATCATCGAAAAATGTTAGATGAAATCAATTTTCTATGCAATTGCTTGAAAATTGTCTAAAAGCCAACAATTGAGGGGTAAAGTGAAGGGTAGACTTAGTTTTTTCACTTTGATTCCCAGCAGACATATAGAGAGTGAACTCCGAAAACAAAGAACTCATTTCTCTCAGATTCAGTTCGTATGTAAAACCGAGGCTTCCATTAAATAATTTATAGTTTTTGTTATAATTGATGGCATATTCATTGTCTAAAATGAATATTCAATGAAAGTATGGATTAAATTCACAGAATACTGAGCGCCACACCATTTTGCAGAGCACTCTATGGAAAAGAGTCAGTGCTTTTGATAGGAGCATAACATAAAGAGTACATAAACATACAAATTCTGTGCGATTGTGAGCCTCTGTGTTCACAGAGTATAAGCGCACGAATGAAAAATTTTGAGTCAATAAAAATAGCTGTGAGTTATATAAATTCAAATAAAGAATGAATGAACTCATCCATTCATTTCACTGCTGGTATGAATAGCATAGCACAGAATATTCTGTGTGTGTATTCTGTCGACTGTATAGCAATTGCAATGAATTTTTCAATTTATACGAAAAAGAACTTAAAAGAGGAGAAAAAGAAATCTTTTATTTTCTTTTGAATACGAATTTGGATTTGTTTTGAAGACGAGATTTCTTTCAATTGTTCTTCAAATGAGAACAACAATTAATGTCAATAAACAGATGGAAAGACTTTTTTCTCGGAGTTTATGCGATAATTGTTGACATAATCTGTGTTTGAGATTAATCGCAATTATTTCAGTCTCTCCTTAGTTGCAAATTATTGTTTGATTTATCTCTTTGTTTATAAATAGAAATCACTGTATTTGGAAAGTCTTAGTCTTTCCGATCGACTGAAAATATCTGTTATTTCTCAGCAAGTAATAACTGGAATGATAAGTTATCATGGAAATTTATTCGAAGTCAATTTTCGAGATAAATGTAAATCAATGAATAAATATTTACTTTCAATTCCGATGGAAAGGAATTGACTATTGAACTGAAAAGTGTGTGAAAAATCATATTTTCAATCAATATTCGCTCGAAAACTTCATTAATGTTTTCTCTCGATTAAAATGATAGATAAGTTTTAGGCTCTTATAGAAAGAGGAATTTTTCTCAAAATAATTGAATTTTTTGATGTAATACCGGCTGAAAAAATAGCAAACTATGGAAAGAAAAATATTACTGAAACTCAACACAAGAATTATATACAGAAAAGAGAAGTAAAGAAGAAGTAATTGTAAGCAAAGTATAAGAATCGCTATAAAAATGTTTCACACGAATACACATTACGTTTAGAAGAGTTTGAGTTTTAGTTTGAAGAAAAAGTTGAGCTCTTTTTGTAAGTGAGAGAAGAGTAGAGCACAAGAAGAGGAATAAGAAGAAGAGAAGAGCAAAAATTCGCATTATATTAACGGTAAGGTTGCAGTCATGCAGTGATTTAACTGAAAAAATAAGGCAAAACTTTATTATTACAACTAACCGAACTGGAATAATATTCCTGTACAAAAATTGTACGAAAATTTGCTCCTTTCTTGAGCTGTGTATCACTCAATGCGAGCAAAAATTTAAACTCAATTTTTATAATAAAAATATTTTTCTTTTCGCAGTCTTTGTGTTATTCTTACACATCTTAGACTTTGAAAATATAATTGAATACCTGTGCGCCAACACAGGAGTATATTTCCAGTCTTTCCTCAGCAGGCTTTAGATTATACAAGATGTTAGGCTGAAATTTATAAAGAACCTTCGAATTTGTTGAATTTTAGTCTAATTTGCAATGAAATCACGTCTGGGTTCACAAATCTTTAAGCGCTAACGATTACATGTGATCTTGTTGATATTTGCTCTTCTTTCTATTTAATTTATCAATCAAACTTGAAACTTTTCATCTAAATTTCAAGAGTAAACTCTTGTAAACTCCTGTTCTGAATGTAGGGTTAAATTTGCCCTCAAATAAACTTTGGTAATACATTGCAATCATATTATTTAAAAGAGAATACATTTTTACTTTTGGGCCAAAGAATAAATGTTAGCAAAAATCAGATGAAAAAAATATAATATAAATCTTTTGAGTGAAAAAAGGGTATCAGAGGTAAAAAAAATAAAATAAATGGTTGAATGAGTTTTATGTAAAGTAAGACTTCATTATTCATTGCGAGTGTTTCTCATATGATATGAGACCCAATCAGTTGTATTACAGAAGTCTATGAAATATGTGTATGTTTTGTGATTTTCAAATTTCTTTATATTTTATTTTCATACAACTGTTAAGTAACTCAATCACATCGTCTGAAAGCGAGGGAATACGAGAGCTCTACCATCAGAGCTCTCACCTCTCGATTGTGTCGATACCAAGTGTTTTATAGTCAACTCCTTTAAAGTAAAATAAGGCACGTTTTCCCTCAACGGCTGAGTGAAAGTAAGGCACAAAACTGAATAAAAATTCAAACACAAAATCTCCTAATACTTTGAATTGAACAACAATTCCTTCAAAATACAAATTCTGTAAAACCAAGAATAGATAAAAAACAAATACTAATGATTTGTCTTAAAAGGTTTCTGAAGGCCTGAGAATGGGATACAAAACAAAATTTAATGCTTTTCTTTACATTTTATGTGAATAATAAAAGTAACGCAAAGATAATGAAAGTTATGAAAAATAACTTCAGTTTCAGGAAAACAATACAAAATAAAACGAAAGGATTAATAAATTCCCGCTTTTTATGTCTTTCGTAAAACATTAAAAACTGATTTAATAATTTGAAAAAATTCAATTCATTTCCATTTATGGCGTGTGTTATTCTGTGCTGGAGTTGAAATTCAGGTGAATAGAAATGACTGAAAAAATTAGACAATTTCACTGAAATATTAGTGAAAGGAATAAGAAATCGTCGGACGTCTGAATGTAGAGAAGAAAAATATATATATTAGAAGTTAAACGTAGAAAAAAAACACACAATATATCTAACAGTTATATTATTCTAGTGCACAGCATGTGGCGCACAGCCCTTATATTAGAAAATTTCATTTTTATTTTTATTTGCCATTCGTTCTATTCATATACAGGCGAAGCAATTCCTACCCTTTCTGTTGTTTTCCACTCTGGAATACTATCACAGTTATCGAGGGTAAAAATATTTTGGAGTTAAGACTTTGATGTATTTTTTCAAAAATCAAAATTCACTCGATTCTCATATTTGAAGAAAAGGTATTTCAAAAAATTTTGGAAAGTTTCAAATAAATTCTTTCCTCTCTTATTATTATTTGTAATAAGTGTTGGAATTTTAAAAGTCTGTAATTTTAAGCTATAATGGGCTCAAAGCAAAAGGAAAGGAAGGGTAGAAGAAAGGGAATGGTTAGATGAGTTTGGCGTTAATAACAGGGAAGTGAATTGTTTAATGAAATATAAATGAATTCAAAGGAAAACAGGAGATAAAAATAAAACATTAAGAATAAGCAAATTCAGAGCTAATAATGAATTGTTTGTCTCTTATGTTCTTAAAACTCGTCACTCATTTCACTTTTTTTTATCTCGAAATGAAAAAAGTGCTTAAAGTTATGTTCAGTTTTCCTTTTTTCTTCTTTTACTCAATTCTTCACTCGAAAAGAAATCTGTATTTTTGAAAACAAGAGAATACTATGAGTTAACTCTTATGGCTGAATACCAACTCTCTCTCTCTCTCTCTCTCTCTCTCTCTCTCTCTCTCTCTCTCTCTCTCTCTCTCTCTCTCGAACAGATAGAGTGTATGATTCGGTTGCGATCGAAGGCACAGAAATTGCATTTTTCATATCTGGAGGCGTTTACCAGAATCTAAGTCAAAGACAATACCAGAGGAATTCAAACATAACAGACAGTGAGAGCACCAGTAGATTAAAGAATCGAAAAACTAATATAATGGAGATTTGAAGTAAAGAATGAAAGACCAGTGAAATCACTGAAAATATTGATAGAAAGTGAGACCAGAAATACATTTAAGAGAGAAAAATATCGAATCAGAATTAGTTTAAAACCTATTCATCCCTGCATTTGGTCTGTCTTTAAGGGTATTTCATAGAATAGATAGCAATAGAAAATCGATGTATTTTGAAACCGTATTCCGTTCTCAATTCATCCACAGCTCAGGTCTTTTGCAATACCTTATAGTAGAGTTTAGAGTAAAGAAATTCTTAAAGAATATTAAGTATTTAAGAGAGCCTTTACTTAAGGATTCGAGGCTTATATTTCTTAGCTTTTATTGCCCGGTGTTTAGGGCCACAACACAAATCTCTGTTGTATATGAGCTTTTAGGCGTTATTCAATAGTGTATACAGGCACATCCAGTAAGACTATCTTAAAAATTCAACAAAGTAAACTAAAAAATGTCTTACAGTTGACTACAAATCTCCTAATGAAATATGGAAAATATTTGAGTTTGAAAAGAATTAAATGAACTAGATAGAACTGATTATCAATTTGGATAGTGCTCTTCTGCGACAATGTCTTTTTTGATAAACGCAATCGACTGTATTGTCTCGAAGGAGTTTTGAACTGACATTACTTATTAATGATCGGCCAATAATTTATAGCTATTCCTCTATTTTACTCTAAATTTTATTTTATTTTACTTTTATTCTCAATTCAGTGAAGAGGAAAGAGTTTACTTCAATTGCACTCATTTTTTAATAGCAATACTAAGTTTCAATAAAATTTCGGAAAGCATTTAATTTTATTTTCACTGAAGAAAAATATAGACATAATATGAAGAGAAATATTGAGTTATTGTGTGATAAATATTGGAGAAAAATGAGTGCTTTTTATGGTTTCTTTCGATTTGTACAATAAATAAATTAATTTTGTTTTACCTGAAAGTACGGCAAATATTTTAAAAATTTAATCAAAATGTATTTGCTTTCGATTTTGCTATAAATCTATCGGTTGTTTGACTTTATATGAAGTTATTATTAAATAAAATATTCGATAATAATCTAAATGTTTCGTAAAATATTTCGGAGAGAGAGAGAGAGAGAGAGAGAGAGCGAGAGAGAGAGAGAGAGAGATTTTATGACTCAATTATTTATTTATTTATTTTTATGTTCTTGGTCATAAAATTTTTACGCCTTAATTATATCATATTAAAGAGTGAAATATTGTGTAGTTTTACTGATAGTCACTACACTCGTGACTCACAACACAAATCCCTTTCAATCGTTTCCTTAATTCTCTTCTTCTCCCGACTCTTAATATCCCTTTTTTTGACTTTAAATTCCAATTAATAGTTCATTCATTAAATTGAGTGAAAGAAACCGTTGAAAAGACCAGAATTTAAAATCAATTGTCAATTGAACAAGTTTAGAAACAGAGTGAAAAGTCTCGATACACATTTAATTTGCCATTTTTTCTATTAAAACTGTAAAATTATTTCATTTGAGGATTTTGAGAATAAGACAGGAAATTTTGAAATTGATATAAGATATCAATAAGTATTAGACCAAAAACACCAGAAGTATAAAAAAGAGGATAATATTTCATGAGTTCGTGTGAACACTATTTTCCGTTAGAGTCCAGAAAGCGATTGGTTTAGTAAACAAGTTATTTATTATTAGTTATATCTATGAAAACCTATCGCAAGACTTGAAGTTCTGGTTATTATTATTTGGTTTTCTTTCAGACATAACTCACAAATGAAAAGAGAAATAAACAATAAAATCCATTCCCACTGAAATCCGTTTCTATCTTTTTTCGACATGAATTTCAATATTCTAATCGGGGATAATTGAATATTCCTGCAAAATTTAAATGTCTTGCATTCACGAATACATCCAGGAATAGATTTAAACCAATATTTTTATGTTAAGTTCATTTGAATTCTTATCTGATTTCAAAAACTTAATATTTTAGCACTAATTGTGTTTCAAAACAAAACACAGAAAACAAAACAAAACTGAAAACACAATCAATTAATTCTGAAGTGATTTATGACTCAATGAAGTAAAGGAATGCCTGCTTTCGAAACATTAATCGTAAATTCTGTTCACTATTAAAGCCATTCAATTCGTCTAATTTAATAAAACATTTAATTAATTTTAACCAAAACCGAGGCTTTTTTTAAATGCAAATATAGAATATATTTATATATATATTAGTGAATATATAGCACAACATAATAGACTATAAATTAAGTTCAGTCCTAAAAATTAATTAACTCGACAAAACAAGGGATCAAAATTAAATGTGAAAGGTTTGAAGGGGGAACATCTACTGATATTGTCTGTCTTATATTGAATGTCAAATTATTGCTTCATTTCAGTGACGAAAATTCAGACCAGAATTTTCTCCATCTTTTCATCCCTTAAACGTCTTTCACTTATCATTCTTTGGATATAATTTAATATTTTTTCAAAAAAGTTTGGCCGATAATTAAATAATTGAGATGCCGGTAGTCTATGTTAGCTAAGGATCAATTTTATTATACACATACATTATACAATATATATATATATTGCTTCTATTGCTTATATAAATATATATATATATATAGATGAATTTCTTAATCATATTAACGTTGACATCAATTGTGTTTCGTTTAATTAGATTTCACTCTCAGTTAACACTTTGTTGTTATGAAAGACTATTCCCACAATTTTTCGCTTATAATTCAAGAAGAGTTTTGCTTGCTTATTCATTTTTCAATACTCATGATTATTAATGATTTATTATTAATATAAAATATAAAAAATTGTATTGAAATTGAGTTTTGATTTTCAAACTTTTGATAAACAGATGACTCAATGAATTAATGAAAATTTTATAAATTACTCTCTGATTGTCCGTTCATTTATTCTGTGCATAAATTATTGCAATCGTGTGCTATGTTTGGACACAATGAAAATGATAATAAAATTAGATTTTGTTCATCAAATCGGTTGTAAATATTTTTGTCATCTTTTAGTTTCTGACATCAATTATAATAAATGATAAATAAATATACAGTCAGTCAGTACTTGAGAATTGAATTAACAGAATACTACAAAATACTATATTAATTGTCTCTGAATAGTTAGGAAGAGAAAGACTAGGAGAGAAGCGGCTCTTCTGCTGACTAATTGACATAAAACAAGTACTGAATGATATTCTATGTATACTTTCCATAGATTTGATAAATTGTATCTCTCTTTTGATTAGTGAAAAAGAGAACAAATTTTAGTTGAGTTTCATATCTATATTATGTATTCCACTCCTAATTAGCTGATTGTCAGACAATTTGTATGCGAATAACAAATGTTTGATACAATTCTTCTATTATTAATGTATTTGCAAATAATCTAATGAAAATTAATTCCCCAAAAATCACTTTCATCTTCAGAGCAGACATTTTGAGCAAAAACCTCTGATAAACAAAACAATAATTGAATTAATATTTTAAATACCAATTAATTTGAGCTGAATTTGCAAGAATAAAATTAGATACTTTCGTATTTACTTTCGTTAAGTATTTTTCTGTTAGCAATCAATTATCGATAGAAATGTCAAACAAAATGAACTCAATTTTTATATTTTTTATATTAGTATTCAATTCAATGACATTTCCGTTTTAAACGAACATAAATAATAATATTCTCATTAATACTCAGTTATTCTGTGCCAAACACTCCAATTATGTCATATCAATACAGAACAGAATAAAGTCCATAACATTTCAATACTTGAATAGCAATTATATTAGTGTAATATCAAAGATATTATAAGGAGAGGAATCCAATGGATGATTTGGTCTATATCAATTTAGCTATTTTTACATTAAAGTGCTTATAATAACATGCACACAGAATAACAAGAATAATGAACCTGGAAGTTTAAAGTTCGAGTTATTGCTCGAATAATGACAAAATGAGTGATATATTAAATGTTTTTAAAGGAAATTCATTAAAAATTAAATCAAATTCAACGGCTTAGTAGACGTACGACAACCAGACTATATATTCAAGACTTAGTTGAATATTTCAAAAATTTCTTTTCAAACATTGATTGCGTGAGAAGTCATAAATGATTAAAACATTTTCAATATTATGAACAACAGTGAAGACAACGCATAAAACACAAAGAAATGCAAAATATTTATAAATTAAAAGAAAATCATTGCTTCAAATTAAATCTTGTTTTTTGATCGATAATCCAGTTAATATCAGAACTAATTGCTTGTCTAACGATCTTTTAGCTCGTTTTCAGTTTTAATTTAAATATTTTCAAGTATTCATTCATTCGTTTAATTAAAAGTGTTCTCAAAAATCTCGAAATTTCTCGAAAAGTGTTTTCGAGTAATATTTAGATTTGGATATATTTCTCGCTTCCAATTGAGTCCATAGATTAAAGTGGAAACAAATAAAACATTAATTTGCAATTAAGACAATAGGAAAGGCAGAGCATAGCTAAAGACTAGGCATTATATGGAGAGAGAGAAAGAGAGGATCTCTAATACTTTGGAGATCAAAGACAATGCAAACACAGCGCACATGAAATGAAAGGCAACGCAAAAGGCGTTCAAATTAATTGTAAATTTAATTAATTACTAAACAATAGTATTGGATATAAAAAGGATAAAAAACGGCGAAAAACAGATTTGCGATCCGAATGTCTGGTAAGAGAAGAAAAGGTGAAAAATTGATTTAAGATCTGAGCGATGAAAAACGAAAGCATCAAAAATGATAAATAATAAAATTAATTTCATTCCTAATATATTCGTTTTGAAAAATTAAACATGCTTGATTTGAAAATAAATATATGAGAGAATAACTGCTATTAGTTTGTTATTTTTGTTTGAAAATAATATTAAAATTTTCAAAGAAATTTAATTCAATCATTCATTTTAAGTGATGATTTGTGCAATTATTCTGTGCTCTCGACTCTAGTAAAAGGAATTTATTCAATTCAGAAGGGATTCCATTATATTCTTCGCCAAAAACTACTTTATAATCGATGGCTTCACTAATAAACTATTATTAAACGACTTTTCGGATCTCAAACCCAACAAATAATTGTTAGTCAGCACAGGTATTAAGTATTAAATTCCAGAGAGTTGGCCAAATCTTGCACCCCCTATAGTCAACTGCATACCTGTCCCTCCCATTGAATAAAAAGCAGGAATAGAGTACAAAGTACTGAAGAAATTATAATGTTTTTCCAGTGTTGTTATGAAAGCACAGGTATTGCCATTCAATCTTCAGCTAATAGTAATGAATATGAAAATTCATACACTGTTTCACAGGGATGTGCTTTTCCACTTCAGGGGGTTAGGAAAGACAGGTTTATTTAGGGCAGTGTTTGCAATTTTTCAAGGTTATTTATTATTTCTCAATCATATTAATTGGAAAATGATTGCAATTCCAACCGAATAATTCTAGTCAATGATTATTGATTATGTTTCACTATTTTTAATGCTCTTGCACATCTCTGATCACGCATAATATACACCAAATTATACATAAAATATATTCCATATAATGTCTAATCTGGACATTAGATTCGAAATAACATAATATCCAGTATAATATGCTTTTGCCTACAATACAGGTGTATATACTCTTGTATATAATACCAGTGTGTATATCATTTGGTGTACTCTATGGAGACCTAATTATATGCTTACGGTTTGAGAGCAAACGAATTGCATGAAAAGCAAAAACATATAATCGATTGAAAAAAATGATTCAAACTTTCATTGTATGTAAAGTTTAATTCAAATGTTATTCTTTGAAAAATATATACTATTTATGGCGAAAATGTTTTTCTCAATATTCATGAGAAAGTTTTAAAATGTTTTTTCTTGGCTTCCATTTTGAAGCAAAAAATACTCATTTATTTACCAAAAAAAAGAAATATATTTTTGATAAATTCTTTTGTTTGATATTTGAATAGAGAAGTGCCGACACATATGAGATGACAATACACATACAATAATCGATTTCTTACTCTTGTTTTTAATGAGTTTTACTTTTCGGTTGACTTTTCTTTTGAGAAGATAATCAAATTTGGTTTTGAATGACAACATTAGAGATAAACAGCACCGGCTTATGAATGGGCCGGCAATGAGTGTGTATAACAGACAAAATTATTAATAGTTATCAGAGGAGACGATGAAATTATATTCATATTAGAGACGATAAATTGATATCATAGGGACTGGATTATGGACACAGACTGTGTGAGTGGTGTGAAACAGAGTAAAGCACAGACTATGAGCTGAGAAGAAGAAGAGTTTATACATCAAAATATATGAATTATTGATGCATTCATAACGAATTAATACGATAGCAAAGAGAGGGAGGGAGGGATGGATGGAGAGAGAGAGAGAGAGAGAGAGAGAGAGAGAGAGAGAGAGAGAGAGAGAGAGAGAGAGAGACGAAAGAATAGACGCTAAAAGTGATTGATTGATAACAACCTTTTTGCTGCCTTTCCTCTCTATGGCTGAAAGTAGTGAAATATAAGTTATGAGAAATCGTATCCTCTCTTCTCTGGTTTGAACATATCGTTTAAGAGCAGAGTTTATGACTTATATATACGAGTAATGTATTAAAGCGAGAAATTTTTATATTCATAAAAATGTATTTTTGGTCTTTTAAGAGGAATTGAGATAAAACTGAGATATATCTCAAGAAATGTCTTGAGAGGAAAAAATAGTTGACTATTCTGTGCTCGGATATGATTCGAATGATAGTCATGTTTTTCAGTGAAAACAATGCCATCCCTTTGTGTTTATAAATATCAACCATAGAAAAAGATAGCAATGACTCCATGACTTTCCTCTCCGCACAGCTTTAAAAAATATTCCCAAAAAGACCAATGAAAACATCTACTCATTTAAAACATTCCTCATTCTCTCTCTCTCTCTCTCTCTCTCTCTCTCTCTCTCTCTCTCTCTCTCTCTCTCTCTTTCT
>JAQFXL010000667.1:0-17963 GCA_034693445.1 Edwardzetes edwardsi
CAAACTCTACGCCAAACTCTCGTCTCTATTTAATTGTTGTTTTCCTACAGTTTATTCATCATTTGATTCGAGTTAACTATTATTATAATTAAAGTCAATTTGTATTCAAATTGATGACAATTTCAAGACTATTATCTGAGTTTTTATTTGAAGTGTTTTCTCACTTTTGATCTCAATATAAAGCGACAAATTGTCAGAAAAATTGATTTGAAAGTCACTTATGATTTGCAAATAACTAATCTATTCGTCAAACAATTGTTAATACAATCGCCCCCTTTTAGGGCAGACTTTACTCCATTTGATTTGATTTAACAAAAGTCAAGAAATTGTCTTCGATTTTAAAATTTCATTCAATACTTGAAATTTGATTCGTTTTGGACTCGAATTCGATACTAAAGATCCAAATCAAGGGCTTATTAACCAGTTTTGTTAATAACTGCCTTTGACTTAAATTCTCAATATCTTGGATATAAATAATTGGTTTCGTCCTTAAGTCGATTGATTTAGTTTTGATTGCTCTCAAAGTGAACTCATTTTTTGTGAAACGTTTTATAGTTTTAGTCAAAGTATTGATTAAAATAATAATTAGTTAAATAAAATGATGAAAAGAATGTCAATAATCCGAAGCAAACATTTTATTTCAACGGTTCGTCATTTTTCTTCAGCCGATGGTAAATATGGCGCCAAATCACAGCAAGTGTTTGATCGCGAAGCCAAATATGGCGCTCATAACTATCACCCGCTGCCGGTAGCTCTCTGTAAGGGCAAAGGTGTGTATGTGTGGGACGTGGAGGGCAAACAATACTACGATTTCCTATCGGCCTATTCTGCTGTAAATCAGGGTCATTGCCACCCGAGAATAGTGGACACACTTAAAAAGCAGTCGGATATCATAACTTTGACGTCAAGAGCTTTCTATAACTCAGCTTTGGGTGAATTCGAGGAATACATAACTAAATTGTTTGGTTACCAAAAAATATTGCCAATGAATACGGGAGTGGAGGCGTGTGAGACCGCTTGCAAATTAGCCCGAAAGTGGGCCTACACTGTCAAAGGCATCAAACAGTACGATGCCAAGATCATTTTCGCCGAAAATAACTTCTGGGGTCGAACTCTTGCCGCCATATCAGCGTCGACTGATCCGACCTCTTATGAAGGGTTCGGACCATTTATGCCCGGATTCGAAATCATTCCATACAATGACTTAAAGGCATTGGAAGAGAAACTGTCGACTGAGAAGAATGTGGCCGCCTTTATGGTCGAACCCATTCAGGGAGAGGCTGGTGTTGTTGTGCCTCACGAGGGCTATTTGAAAGGTGTTCGCGACCTCTGCACCAAACATAATGTTCTGTTTATTGCTGATGAGGTACAAACAGGATTGGCCCGAACCGGCAAAATGCTAGCCGTCGATCACGAGAATG
The DNA here is from genome assembly GCA_034693445.1 of Edwardzetes edwardsi. Taxonomy (NCBI): domain Eukaryota; kingdom Metazoa; phylum Arthropoda; class Arachnida; order Sarcoptiformes; family Ceratozetidae; genus Edwardzetes; species Edwardzetes edwardsi. The sequence continues at coordinate 1,422 of JAQFXL010000667.1, forward strand.
TCCGGCCAGACATTGTATGTTTGGGAAAAGCACTTTCGGGTGGCGTTTACCCCGTGTCAGGAGTGCTCGCAGACGATGAGGTTATGCTTTCGATCAAACCGGGGGAACACGGATCAACATATGGCGGCAATCCTTTGGCTGCAAAGATAGCCATCACTGCTCTGGAAGTGATAAAAGACGAGAAATTAGTCGAAAATTCCGAGAAAATGGGAAATTTGTTGCGACAGGAATTGAATAAATTGTCTAAAGATGTGATCAAAATAGTTCGGGGAAAGGGTTTACTCAATGCAATCGTAATCAATGATAAGTACAACGCGTGGGAACTGTGCCTCAAATTTCGAGATAATGGTCTGTTGGCAAAGCCGACACACGGCGACAAAATACGGTTCGCACCGCCGCTGGTTATCAATGAACAGCAAATACTCGAATGCGCACAAATTATCGGCAAAACCATCGCACAGTTATAGTATGCAGCTGTCTGTCTGGTCCTTTGATAGGAGCACTGGACTGTCCATCGATTAATGGCAAACATTTATCTTTAGAAATAAAATCTGTATTTCCTTTTTGATAAACGAAACGCTATTTTGTTATCTTCTCCTTTGGTATGAAAAACAGTTTATTCTTATCGTATGATTAGTCGCTATTCAGTCATGTATTCAGTTCTGGCTTTTTATTAACATTTGATTTAAATCTCAGACCTTTTGATTGAATTTTTTTGTTTCTAAGCTTTTGAACAAAAATAATGAATCAAATCATTAATTTCTGTCTGTTATTGAGTTTTAATGAAAACTATTTTTTCGGTTCAGATACTGATTATTAGAGTCAATAATATCGACTGTTATCTCCATTTCGAGGAACAGATAGTCTCTCAACTGATTTGATAGAAAAGTCGATTATTTGCCTCACTCTATAACTTTATGACTGACGATATGAGGCTTTCCTTCAATCATTGAAAGCCAGTATTTCCAGTGCGAACTTGAGGCTGGAAATTGCAACTTGGAATATTTGCTTATTTCAGCCATGATTTGCAACTTCATTATTATCTCTGACCAATAATAGCCAGGAAGTTGAAAATATCGCAGTTGGCTCGGAATTAATTTGGTTAAATTAGTCGCACAATTGTGGCTGGTAACTTTCCAGTGACTCTTCACTTTCTAAATGAGAGAGAGAGAGAGAGTTGTTCAAAGTTGTCGGACCCTTTCACTAATACAGTATCTGTTACTTTGATCTAGGTTTCTTAAATGCTGTGTTACTTTACCAGTTTTGTGTCAATTGCATACAAAAATTTCAATTGAATCCATCAACAATACATATATTCTAAATTGTAGACGCATTTTTTGTTGGCTAGGTTATTTTATTCGTATTTAACTTTGAAACTCGCAACTTGTATTCAATAATTAGTTTATTTAATAATTGCATCTTTCAATAGATTCAGTAATTTTAATGTCAAATATTTGAATTTTAATGAATTTTGCGAAAAGTTAGCGCAAAGTGCAGCCAAACACTAGCACTCGTCCAATGCTATGCTGTGCCGTTCGTCCAGTCAGTGTAGTGGATGTGAGCGTTTCTATGGCAAACAAAATGGTCTCATCGAGTGAGGACTGAGCGCTAGGCTTACGGCTCAACACAACTCAAGTGTTATTGACTCTGAAAATAGTCGGCAAAAATACTCGAGAATTATGTGTTTGAAAATCACGCGTTTATTTCAAAATTAGCAAAACTCAGACCAAAACATGAATTTGTTGTTTGCCTTTGAATTTGTGTCCAATAATATCAAAACTTCATTAAAAGCAACAAATAATTAATTTCTTCAAATTAATTGCCAACAAAATGTATGAGTGTTTTGAATGCCTGTATTCCTGACCTGTCATTCAAGTAAGCGATTAATTCATTTCACATTTCAATTATTTAATGAATATTTTTCCTCAAATTCACTCTTAAACCCGAAATTTCAATCTATTTTCAATATATTGATTATTTGTTTTGTGGCTGTCTTTCAGTCTATTCTTCGGTTTAGACAGATTGACATATGCCAAGAGCCTATTCGTTACATTCAATTGTGTTTAATTATTTGCAAAACTCAGACCAAGTTATGCAAAGCATTTGGCTTTTTATGTATTTTAAGCGTTAATCTAATTCTTGTTTGAGAAACAGATAAAGAAATCAAGTCCTGAGTATTATGTCATTCCAATGGTGTGTTGTGTTGGCAATAGATATGCACTGAATACCCATTGAATACCCATTTCATTAATGTATTGAATTTGCATTTTCTGAATACTAATCAATGATTTTGTTGATCACTCAGTCTATCAGAAAGACTCAAAAATCAGATATTTGTGATTAGGAAGTATTGAAGACATACAACGCATGACTAGTGCTCTCGACTCCTATCCATCGGTTGATCTGTGAAATGATGAACAGCACAAACATTAACTATCAAATATAGTCCGGTTTGGAGGTCCGGACATACCATTCATTCTATTGTTTCGATTGTTTTAATTATCAAATGCTTTACAAATGATATTGAATTCGATTGTCAACTGTCTGTCACTACCAAAGAGTGGGTGCCGTCACTGACAGTACTGTTTATCAGTCTTTATATTAATTATTTTCTCCAAATATAGTAAAAAGTAATCAGATGTTAATGAAGTGCTTCCCTTATCTAAAAGATCTTATGGTTGTCTCTGAACTTCAGACAACTCTTAATTCGAATTTCAATGTAAACTAATTTTTACTAATTTTTGTCTTTTATTTGAGGAACAGTTGATTCGGTGAATAATAAGTAATGGATCTGCAAAACAACTTTCATCCGCACGACTACCGACTCGACGGTTCGGCCACACCTTCAATGGTGTCAGAATCGGGTGCCATGAATCAGATTCCAAATTCGGGTTACTATGAGTTGGACCAGTCATCACTCCACCCGCCGATTCATCACACACTCAACCCTCCCATTGAAGACCCATACGGAACTCATTATGGAAGCCGACCTTCGCCTCAAATGCACTCTCCTGGTGGGGGTGGGTTCACATATAACGCCTACGATGACGCACCGCAGGGCTATTTAGATAGAAGACCCTCTTTCGACGACTACGCCAATTATGGGGGCGGGTCTATACACGGCCCTCAGTATGTGAATAATGTTTCTGCCGGACAACTGCCGCACACTGTCTATGAAGAAGAAGCTACTTATGTGTCGAACAACTCTCATATGACAACAATGGCTCAAATGCCAGGTGTCGAACATCTAGTGATGGCCGACAACTCATCCGGTGACGTCAGATACAGAGATCCAGACCTTCATGAAGTGATTGAGTTTTTAGGCCATCCCAATAACATAGTTCGGGCCAATGCCGCCGCATATCTGCAACACCTCTGTTTTATGGACGACAACATGAAATCCAAGACGAGAGCGTTGGGAGGAATTCCGCCATTAATTAATTTATTATCACAAGAAGTACCAGAAATCCAACGAAACGCGTGCGGAGCGCTCAGGAACTTAAGTTTTGGCCGACAAAACGATGAGAACAAACGTGCGATACGTAATGCCAGCGGTATTCCAGCGTTGGTCAGACTTTTGCGCAAAACTGTTGACAATGAGATCAGAGAACTCGTGACCGGAGTTCTCTGGAATCTAAGCTCTTCCGAAGAGCTGAAGAGACCGATCATCGACGACGCCCTCACAGTGTTAGTCAATGTGATTATTATTCCACATTCGGGTTGGGATCGCAGTATAGACCCTAACTTGCCGGCACCGCCCGGAGTTATGTCCAATGGCGGTGACATCTATTGGTCAACAGTTTTTCGAAACGGTTCTGGAGTTTTGCGAAACGTGTCCTCTGCTGGAGAGTATGCGCGACGAAAGTTACGTGAATGTGAAGGACTGGTCGACGCCTTACTCTTTTTGGTCCGTTCAGCCATCGGTAAGAACGATATGGACAACAAATCGGTGGAAAATTGTGTTTGCATTTTACGAAACCTGAGTTATCGGTGTCAGGAAGTGATAGACCCGGAGTATGACAAACACTATTACGCCAATCAAAACAATTCGTTAAGTCCATCGACATCGCGGGCGGCGGCCATAATGGGTGGTATCGGTAATAAAGTCGGCGATAATTTGGGCTGTTTTGGAGGCTCTAAGAAGAAATCTAAGGAATCCTCGTCTTCACTGACTTCTCCGTCGGCTATTAGTTCTCCGATCAACTCATTAGACGCCAAAACCCAACAGTTGACGATATCTGGCAATAGTGGTGCCAATGGCGGCACAATCACTCCCACATCACCACCTGTTTCTCGTCCGCGTTCAGAACCCGCTCGCGGTATGGAACTACTCTGGCAGACGGAAGTGGTTCAGCCATACTTAGCCCTGTTATCCGAATGTTCTAATCCGGAAACTCTAGAAGCAGCTGCGGGTGCCATCCAAAATTTGGCCGCTTGTTTCTGGCAGCCCAGTGTTGATATTCGGGGTGCCGTTAGAAAAGAAAAGGGTTTACCCATTTTGGTAGAACTTTTACGTATGGAAGTGGATCGAGTAGTCTGTGCCGTCGCCACTGCACTCAGAAATCTAGCGATGGATTCTAGAAATAAAGAACTGATCGGCAAATATGCGCTCAAAGACTTAGTGTCGAAACTACCGAACGGTAATATACAACATGACTCCAATGCGAGCGATGACACCGTAGCGGCAGTTCTGGCCACTCTCAATGAAGTTATATCTAAAAACCCCGATTTCGCCAAATCCCTTCTGGAGGCGGGAGGTCTCGAAAGGCTACAAATTATTGTCAAACAAAAGGGAAAATTCTCTCCTCGAGTCTCAAAATTCACGTCACAGGTATTGTACTTATTCTGAGTGCGGTTTTAATAAATTAATTTCTTTTAAAATTGCAGCTATTATTCAATATGTGGCAACACATAGAGCTCCGAGAAGTTTACAGGAAAGCCGGTTGGAAAGAGTCTCATTTTATTGTTAATCCGCGAACATTATTATCGCGAACCACCTCTTCGTCCACTCCTAACAGCGCTAATAACACATTAACGCGACCAATGAGTACAGTCGGTGGCACTCGATATGAGGACAGGACTCTACCACGAGGTGGAGGCCGTGATCTCAATATGAGTCAAATGCATGGAAGGGTAAGAGTTATTTAAAGCTTAGAATAATTATTACATTAAAAGGTAGTCAATAGTCTATTAATTATAAATAAGTGTCAAAAACACTCATATTTTGGTTCAGTTATGAACCGAAGAAATCATTTTTTGTTTTGTTTTTTCATCAAATTATTCATTTCATAACTTTTTGTTTCAAAATAGTTTGAATTTGAAATTAAATTCTAGTCATTAAACCATTAAAACGTGACATTCGTTAGGTTTGTAAATAAATTTTAGTGCAAACCATACCTTCCCTCAAATCGATTCGTTATAAGAATCAAAGAACTCTTCGGTCAATGAAATACAAGATTTTGCACGAATTCAGTGTTTATTTGATTCAATTTCACACTTAATTAAAGTTAATTAAAATCTCTTTATTTTTGTTAATAACTCAATTCAAGTCTCGAAAATTGTAACAAACCTTTTGTGTAATTTTGTATCCCTTTTGGAGAAAAATAATTTGAGTCATAATCCAAATTATGAAACAATAACTTTTCACAAAAATTGCAAACATTTTTCAGTAAAGTTCTAAACATTTATCTTTTTAACGGATCACTTGTTCCGGATATCATTTTTCATATATTTTGCCAAAATATTCAAAAATGCGATAAATTTTCAAATTAATTGCTTTTTTTGTTGAAGTTTTTGGTTTATCCGCAAAATGTTTGTTTAAAAACTGATTTAATGCTATAATTAATGTTTTAATAGATTCTGTTTTTGTCTTCAAATTGAATGATTGATTTGCTTTAATCCATAGCCCGAAGAACTGGCCCTCTCGGAGATGAACCAAACCGATGGTGTGCTATCCCCTAACCAACAGCAGCAGCCATTACTACACCGTCCACCGATCGGAGGAATTCCCATTTATCCTCCGGGAGCGGTATTTAAAACTTAATACTGCCATCAATTCTCATTTGCTTTCATTTATTGCATAACATCTTTCAACTAATACTGTTTGATATGCCTTTCCCTTCGCCCTTCCCTTAGCAACCGCCTCCATCTCATGGATACTAATTAACTAAAACTCATCGTTTTGTAAATGAAATGTTTGAAAGACTTCTTTTTAACATAATTTTAATGCTTTAATCAATCAAATAATTGCTCATAAAGTCAGTCATAGAGTCATCGCATATCTCATTGCTTTAGACTCAAAATTTTTGACCTCTTTGTTGTTTGGGTACGTCTTTGGCTTTCTTTCTATAAATGATTTTAATCTCGTTTTCATTATTTGAGACAAATCTTCGGATCAATTGATTGAATGTTTTGCTTGTTTTTGGACAGACATATGTTCGAAGTCCAACATCAGAGCCGGTTTACGCTCAGGTGAATCGGGAGCGCAAAAAACACAACAGTCGTCCCAACGATAGTTCATCACAAACAGCATTACTCGGATCTGACAATTATATGGTGGACCACAACGAGCCCATATATCCACCAACAATGCCCGCTGGCGACTCATGGGTGTAGCGCCAGAGCCTACACCTTGGCTTTTGATCGTTTCTGTTGATTGTATCCATACCTTTGCTAACGAATCAAATTCTGATTAATTGTTTGAAATTGAAGGAGAAGTGGGACTACCTTTGAAAGTAATAGTTGTGCCAATCATTTGTGTAATCATTGATTAAATACAAAACAAAACTAATTTAAAAAATATTTGTTTTTAAAAATCATTACTACTTTTCTGCGAATCATTTGTCTCATAAAACGCTCAAAATTTTACTTAAGATTTAAATGTTTTTCTTCGATACGAGAAATAAGTTGTAAAATATTTAACGATTGAATCCTTCCCTCGAATATAAATATAAATAATTATATAATTATTTAAAACAATTAATTACTCTTTTTATGAGTAGTTTTTCGGAACATTTGATTGAAAGATGAAAACAAAAGTGATTTAAAAGCGAAGCAAAACTTAAGACAATAGTAAAGAACTCTCGAAAACCGTATTAACTATTGATTTAAAAGTCACTAAATGTTGACATTATTTGTAATTTTCAACGTTATTATCGAAAACAGAGTTTGAATTATAATTATTTCAAAATATAATTATTTTTAAGAATATTATTATTTAAAAGTCGTCTCGAATTTTGTAAAAAAAATTTAATTCAATGTTTTGTCGAATTTTCTCATTTCTATTCATTTTTTTATGTTTACATTTGTTTTTAGTCCTGTTTTATACAAAAACTATGCATTTATTTTAGGGTTAAATCAAAAACAGAGCTTTTGTCAAATTATTGAAGAATTCATTAAAGTTTCTAATCTTCGAATCATTTGAAACAATTGATGTCTTCATTCATTTAAATGAGTCCACAAAACATTTCCGACAACTTTTAGTGTGATTCCCAGTTAATTACAATTTTGATCATTCGTTTTTCAGATTAGTCCTGAATTTTCCTAGATTCAATATTCATCGACAATCAATTCATTTATTTGGGTCACAGAAACACTTATTTTCAGTGTCTCTCTTGTGGATCATTTCCGGCTCTTTCGGAAGCATTTTTCGAAAACAGTTTTGTTGTGACGGCTCCAAAATCATCCAAGAATATATATTATTCAAGATATTTGCCTTTCAAATGTGAAGAAATAGCATCTGATTTAAAAATATGAAACTTCAATATTAAATCGTTTTTATTGAATAAAAGAGAATTTGTTGCGAATCTGTAATAGACTTGAATTCATATTAATTGTCATAAATTCCACTAATATTCGAGTGAATGGACCGAAACTCATATAAACAAAAGTGAAATCGTTTTGTTTGTTTTAAAAGGCAATTGAATCGAAATGTTTTTTCCAAGGTGGTAAATTTCATTCTTTCCCAGTGTGATTATTGCATTCGTCCATTTAGTTTTCTCAAATCAGGTCACAATTGACTGAATTTTCAATATTTTTATTTTTTTTTCAATACTTCAATATTTTGAACAAGGCAATAAATGAAGCCATCTTTTTTCAAAACAAAATTTTTGTAATTCGAATAAATGTTATCGAAGTAAATTAGAAGTTTTTATTTTTAATGACTGAATTTACATTGTATATAGCACCAGGTTCACTTTTTTGTACATTTGATTTTCATTTGATTTGCTCAAAGTTTATTCAAAAGGTAATCAGAGAATGTTTATCAAAATTTTATGATTAAGTGTTGAAATAATTGTTATTTTGATATATTTCAGCAAATATTCAACTAATCACTAATCGCTTAAAATGACTGATCAAACGGTGGATAAAATTCTGAAAATTTCAGCATTAAATTAATAGATGTTCTTGATTTAAATGATTTCGAACCTGTCTCTGTTTCACTGATTAGACACTCTTCCATACAACCCCTGAGTTCTCCGATCTGATAGTCGTCCAAATCAATTGAAGTCAATTTATGCCAATTGGCATTTGCGTACAGATCTTTCGGGCCATCGATTCCATACCTGAGCCAACAAATATACCCACATTTGGCCACTAAGAGACTCGATAGTTGTGGAGCGGACCCATCAAAGCTCTGACTCAGCTTTACTTTTGAGAAGGCAACAAATGAGTCATAATACCCATCAGAATTTCAAACAAAACTCACACAAATTCAAAGAAATCGAAACAATCAAAATACTGATTGAAGACAATTTCATTGTGGGAGTTGTTAATCCACTTTCAGCACATATGCTGTGCAATAAATTTCATTTCAGATATAATTTTATTACTCATTCCGACAACGTCTGTGAGTGACGACTACTTTTTGAATATCAATTACTTCTTATAAATATCTTCAATGAAAACAAATGAGGAAATACTGATAAACCGGGAATTGGTTTTTATTTCATTGAATATCACTTTCTGTTCGCACACTTGAAGTGAATTTTTAAGAAGAGATTAAACGTTTGAATTCATTAATGATTATTAACAGTAATGACTCAATTGATTACCTAATGTCTGAAGAATTTTCTGTTGTTTTTGTTTTGTGAGTCACTTAATGACCAAAAATGTTATTTAAATCAAAAGTCAAAATCAGAATATTTTTTATAAGAAGTTTTTATTATCTAAGAGACGGCAAAGCTTTTAGTGAAATATACATAAAATTAAAGGCTATTAATAACAGACAAAAAAAATGTAAATTATTACTCAAAATAAGTTTCATTAAAATTAAAATGAAGTAAATCTACAGAAAAAAGTGGAATTTCTGACAGAATTTGTATTATTAGTTTCGTTACTTTCAAACCATAACTTTCATTACAATTAATAATTAGAGAAAACTTAGACATCGATTGAGCTTTAGTTTTAAAATTCACAGAAAAACTAAATGACTTATATTAACAATTAATAATCTTTCTTAATTTACTTGTTTTTCTGCTCGACAATCACTAAATGCATGTAAATTATAAAAAAGAAATCATTTTTATATATTATTTTCTTTCAAAAACTTCATCAAAAGCATAATATTAAGCAATTTTTTTCTCATTAATTGTTTTTCTGTTAATAAAAGTGTTTTAATGTAAAGTTTAGGATGAATTCAATAAATGTTAAGACAATCGGCTTTCATACGGTATTATAGTTTTAATTCAAATGTTTTATACTTTTGTTTTATATCATAGTCTTAATGACAAGTCTTTCAGAAGCGCTAAAAAATATAAATCACATCAAATGTTGATTTGGTTTTTCTCACAAATCTTTGTTTTCTAGTGTTTACACAGTTATCCTTAAAAGGGACTCCGGTCTACCGGAACCCTCTAATGTATGAACCCTTTAATTTTGTGATAGTTTAGTGATAGTCTTTCCTCTCTCCAAATTAAGTCGAGTCTGAAAATTAGACTTTTCAGAAACCATTTTTTATAGAACTCTCTTATTTGTGACTAAAACTTCGATTTCCTGAAGTTTTTACAAATAATGAGTATTTAATTTCATTGATGATATTTTTTAGACCGGAGTCCATTTTAAGGATCTGTGACTTAAATATATTCATAAAATAATAGTTTAATTTTTATCATCTTTTCTTACATTACAATCAATTTATATAACCGTTTGAATAAAACCATTCATTCGTTTTTTGGAGTTTGTGTTAAATCGAGTGTTGGATGAGATTCAGAGAAACACATATTTATTTGAACAATACTTTGCAAAAAATGCGATAATAATTAAATTTTTCTCATATTTTCATTATATAAAAGTTTTATTTACATTAAAAGGTTTGCTGTGTTTTCTCAGCAGAAATAGTTATTCAGTTGAATAATAATCCGAATAGTTTTTCGAATAGTAATTATCAGATCGTCTGTGAGTTACTGATGGTGTGCCTCGTTATCAGAAATATTTACGCAATTTTCTAATTAATCTGAAGTAAAATAACCGTTCATTACATAGATTTTCATTATTAATAGTAATACTTATGAGAAGATAGGGTTCTGTCGGACGAGAATCAGAAAGACTCGCAATTGCTTTAATTGAACCGAATTTCCTGATTAGAGACCAAAACATAAATGAAATGGTTTTGTGCCTTAAGTTTTCACTTGACTTCTGAAATGTGTGAGAATAAGATGTTCTCAATATGTGTTTGAAATGAACAGGAATTGAATATTCGGTTTAATTAAAGCCATTTATAACACAGAACCCAAAGAAATAATTAAAAATCTCATGTAATTAAAGTTTAATCCAATTTTCGAGTTTAAACACAATTAATAAATGAAATGAAATTTAAAACTGATTTAAGACTGATATTTGAGTGCAAACAAAAAGTGTTAAACAAAAATCAAAAAACATTAAATCAAAAATTTACACCAATTTGTGGTCAATTCTCATCATTTGAAAGGCATTTGAAAACATGAAAAATAATTCGAGAAACACAAGTAAAGTAAAACAATTTAATTTTGGTTTAGCCCTGAATTATGCTTAACAATAGAGTATATAATTAATTGAACTTGCATTTGACGTAAAAGTTTTTTTCAAATTGTTTTTTATATAACTTCAAAGTTGGACCCATTTTTTCGGAATCAATGTTTGCTTTTGAATGCAATGAATGGTGTGTTTTGTTGGTACAGATGACAGATATTTTGACAGATCTTTGTATTCATTCGTTTTTGTATAACTTATTCATTAATTTTGTTGCTGAAAATGTCTGTTTTCTGCTTGGTAAATGTTGTCTGTTTGCGTGTTTCAATTGATTAGTTAATTATTATTAATAATAAACTATAACTCTTAGGTCTTTGAATAGTATTAATAAAATTTTGCAATAATTATAAAAACGATCATAAATGTGATGTTAACGATGGGCTGAGTCGATGAGTTGACGGTGAGATCTCTCTTCTTCATGAGGACCTGATCGATCACATGAATCACACCATTGATGGCCTGAACGTCAGGTCTGATGATACGAGCTCTTTTGCCCTCCCATTCAATATATACATTACCTATGAATCAAAATTAAGAGCAAATGATTAATAAATGATTAAATGAAACACTTTTGTTATGAATCAGACTTTTGAACGTCGGGTATATCATTGGGTATATCTCTATCGTCTGTTAGACTAATGGGTCTTGGTCTCTTATCTAATCTACAGTATTGCCAGATGTCATGCACTCTGGTGTTGGGACAAAGATATGGTCAGACGGCATGTGCTCTGGCATTGACCTGAAGAGCAGTTTATTATATGAAAATTCTACTCATTTAATGACAACAATATAAGAGATAAAATCACGAAAACATTTATAATAATTATTTGAGTGGATGTGCTTTTGTCTGTGTTTGGGCTAAACCCCACTCCAGAGATGGTCTCCAAAGATTCGCCTATATTAACGATGAAAAATTATCTCATAAAAGCAGTGAGTACCCAAGGGTGCACCCTTTGGACTGAGATTCGACCGATTGAAACCTCATTCAACTTGAAATGAGTAAACAAAGAAAATTCTAAAAGTATACAAAAATAATTAAAAAATAACTACATTTCCGGTCAGAATAGCAATCTCAGACCTGTCGATATTCTAATGTTCCCTTATATTTGGTGAGGTCATAGACCTTGGTTATTCCTGATTAAAACAGAATCCACTTAAAAAACTCAAATTAAAATTCAAAAATCGGAATGACTTTTATTTTTGTTTCGCTAGACTTCTAAATGCAGGTAATTATGATTTTTAGTTGGAGTTAAGGGTCTTTTTATCAGACTATAGACTTCACTTCAAATTCAAAAAAAATCGATGAAAAAGAAGAGAAAAATTGATGTGTTTTTCAAAAGTCATCGAAGTCTTCCTTTTCTCCTATCGATTATTGAAATGTCATTATTTATTAATTGCGATAAAATCTTAAACTAATTATACTTTTAAGCAAAACTGTGTTTAATCGATTCACCCAGTCCTTATTGAACAGATAATTAGGGGTAGAAAATCGGAGGGACAAACATGAAATGCAAGAATCGTTGCTCTCTTTGATGTTTTAGTTTATGTTTTTTGTTGTTAACTATCCTTCCGAACAGAAAACTTAAATGACTTGAAATTCAAGTTCAAGAGTGAAGAAACTTTTCAAAAGTCATTTCGGTCCTGATTTTCATCAATAGTAATGATATTCAATGTTTTTACAAATCTTTGACTAATGTTAGACATTGAGAGCTATTTTCAATTCAATTATATTTTATAATATTTAAATCATAACAAAAAATGTTTGCAATTCATTGCAATCTTTCATAACATGAGAACAAATTTTGATTTATATCATCACAAAAGAGACTAACATTTCTTATATATTCAAGTTTGAAGGACAGCCAATGGCTGTGTTCGCAGACTAACACCTGTCCCTATTTTTACCACTAATAACAAACAAAGTCAATAAACATTGTCTTAAAATAGAAGCCAAAGTTCTGAGCAAAAATTAGATCTGGTATCACTGTCCATGATCACTCTGCAAACAATTGAAACATACAAACAGTAATGATGGGGAAAGCTTGATCATCTCATTTGATAACAAGATAATTATTCATCTGACAATAGAAACATAATAACATTAATTTTGATATTTTCTGCAACTTTTTGTATTTTAATTGAAAGTTTGAAAGAAATATTATTTTTTGGTTTGAAGTCAAATTATAATCATTTTTCTGTTTTTCTCTTATTATTTATAGTATTTATTCGCATTTTATTTACACATTTGACGCCTGAAAGCAATTTTGAAGTCTACTCTGAATTAAACTGTGAAATAATTTTGAAAATTGGGTGTAAAGACCAAAACCCAAATACCTCTTCTCAAACATAATATTCTGTTTGCATTTCAACAAAAAGTGATGAATTGCTTCTGTTTTTAATGTAATTAAAGTTTGAGTTGTTTTAAGGGCTTCTCTTTAAAAAAAATCTTATATTCTAAATAAATAAATGGGGTTTTCTGTAGTGGTTGTAATGAATGAGTTGAAGGTCGGCTATTATATAAAATGACAGCAATTGATATCTTAAAGAAACCATATTTTTTGCTGGCATTCGGTCTAAAAGTATTATTCAATTCAATATTTTTATAATAGAGATAACTATCGAAGAATTTTTAGAGTTCATAGAAATTCTCATTTCTTATGCCATAAACTATTTGAGAAATTACTCAAATATATTAAGATATTTTCAAAAGTTAATTTCAAAACTAAAAATATCCCGTTTGAATACTCTGTGCGTGATATGGGGGCCAAAATTGGTTTGAGGGGGAGTTCAGCTGATAGGCAATCAGTTGAGTAAATAAAATTAAAAAATTCTTATTGAGAAGTGGTTTCAAACTGTAGGCAACTGATGACAAGAACCAAAGTTGAAGGTTAATAGCATTTAGACATACTAGTAGCAGTGAAACAGGACTTCGGTTGGGCACAGAATAATAACAGCAAAAAACCAGTTAACTATGACTTCAACACAAAAGTCGGATACAATAGACTTATGTGAATGTCTTTACATTCTTGTAATACAACAGTTGTTATGCTTTATATTAAATGTAATATTTTTTTCAATTTATTTTTTAGCGAAACACAGGTTTTTCGATTGAGGTATAGTGTCGTATATTGCCCTGAGTCTAATTGCAATGAGAAAAAGTGTTGTTCACTCACCGTAACCGCCGGTTTTGGACACTTTGAGTACGCCTTTGACTGTATGTATTGTATCAATTTGGGTCTCGAGTTGGGTCGAAGAGATCTGTTGGTTTACCACTAAATGCCGGTCCAAAATCTGATCAAATAAAGAGATGAGAACATATATCTGTATAATGTTTTAATAGATACCAGCAAATAATCGATAATAGATTTTAAAAAAGATTTTTAGAAAAGCAATCAAAACCTGTCTCCAGCCTCGGGTTAGAGATTAGTTTCTCAGAAGAAATATAATATTATATTTCTCTTCGTTTTTGTTATTTATTAGAGTTTTCTTACTTTTTTAAATTGATTTTTAAGCAAAAAATATCTAATTTTTTGAATATCGCTTTGAATTTATCAGTTTTCACATCAATTTCTATCAATTCTAAACTCAAATGACTTTTAAGACTTCAAATCAATTAAAATATTTTTCCATAAAATTGAGAAATAAATTAATTTAATTATGAATTTGAGTCAAAAGATTGCTTACATTTCTGGTATTTGCGGGAAATAATTTCATTTCGAGCTGTTTATATTCGGAGGGGTTTTCCCGTTTGAATTGTAGCCAGGCCTCATTTGACGGTACGAAATAAGTAAATCGTCGGTCCTCTCGAAGCAACTGGTCGTTCCAATTCTGATTTCCCATTTGACCCAATGAAAAGGTGAAATTAAGCTGAGGGTCACTTTTCAATTTGTCGTATATGTTCTGAAAAGGCATTCCCAGCACACGATCGATGATGTGAATGATTCCATTAGTGGCTCCGATATCTGCCTGAACTGCAGTAGCGTTAACACCTCCGCCCTCAACAGTGAGTCGAGTGTTGGCTTCAGTGCCTACAACTCGGAAGTACAGACTTCTGTTATTGTCAGCCGAAAGGACTTCAGGTTTGGCGCCTCTCCGGATATCATCGGTTGAAACGGATTGTTGTGTAATCATATGTAAGCGCAACAGTGCTCTCAATTGGTCCGGATTTTTCTGCAGGTATTCCACTTTGTTTTCCTCTTCATTTTCATTCAAATTACTGAACGCGGCGTCAGTCGGGGCTAATACTGTCTTCTGTTCGAGTCGACTGATCTCTGACCTGATATCGGGCACCAAATCCAACAATTTGTTGAATGTCTTGAGTCGTCCTTCGCTTTCTTGTTGTAAGAAATCGATGATTGAGGTGTCGATTATCATCAAAGGCTTCTCAATCAGATGAACGACACCATTCTTGACGGGAATGTTAGCCCTAAGCACTCGACTCATTACAACTCCTTTGTTGTGCTTTGGATCAGCTTTAATAGTATTTGACTGAACGTAATAATTCTGTTCGGGGTTTATGCGAAGGGTTCGGTTGATGAGAGACAGCTCGACATTGACTGTGGCGTCGTTGGCCGCCGACTGATACGAATCCTTTCCCATCACATTCAAGAACAAGACGTGATTGGGAATGACGTGTCCGAGGACTACAAATTTGTCGAACAGCTCCGGCCGCACGTCACCGATCGGAACAAAGAACGTGTGATTTCCTGCCCGTTCGAAGAGAGCTTCCTGTTTGTTGTTCACGATTTTGTTGTAGAAGTTCTTCCACTCCTCTTCGATCGAATAGATTCTGGGATTACTGATGAGCTCCAAGGCGAACGGTGGCAGAGGTGTAGACGGAATGTAGGGCTCGAGAGCCTCTTCGATTTGGTACAGAAGTTGTGGCTCTGAATTAATGGCGTTATGAGCGCTCTCTTTAACAATCTTTGCATTATTGACGAAAAACTCTTTGGTTTCGCCGTGGAAGTACTCGTGATGTCCAACCGGTTTACGCTCTTTGTAACTCAAATAAAGAGGAGCTGCTTCTTGCAGGGATGAACTCACACTATATGGAAAATCTTCCTTCTTTACCACAACACCCACTATAATGGTGACAAACAATTGTTTTGATTAAGACCTGAGGTTATGGAATGACCTCAATTTTTATGAGGGAGGGTGGGGGAAATGACTTTGCGAAAGTCACAGGACGTCCGTTTTTGACTTTGAATCACACGAATTCAGTAAAAAGCACGGACAGGTTGGAAAGGTTGGGCTGCCTTTACTACTGTTAGAGTTGAAAGTTCGTATACATACCGACGTGATAAGAGGCTAATTTTTCCATCACTTCTTTTCTAAGGTTTTTAGCAAGAAGCTTTTCAATGGCAGCATTTGTTGGTGCGAATAAGGTGGCTGACCTATGCTTTAGGAATACTCCCATCACTGGATCTCTATCTACCAGTTCTTTGAACTGAAAATTGAAAGAAAAATAAGTTAAAAAATGATAAAAAGCGTTGAATTTTAAGTTTCAATGATTCAGATGAACACTAAATGATATTT